>CAJNDT010000408.1:0-117500 GCA_905221615.1 Symbiodinium sp. CCMP2592
TTCGTCGTGTGAGCACCTTATTGTGTTGCTCCACCATTCACATCCTTTATTTTCTGATTTCGGTTCTTGCTTTTCTTGTTATTGGATCAACATTGACTTGTTTATCGATTGGTCTGATTGGGTCCACATCCATGTTCTGTCACTTTCTTATTGTACCTCGGATTGCACCTCAAACCGCAAGAGTACAGTTATCCAGATTGAAGAAGACCCATGGGATTGCTCTTGCGTATTCGGCAAGTCATTGTCACTTGCACATTGTGATGCGTCTTGCTGCCTCTACAGACGCCGTCATGTCACTGAGGAAACACTTGGATTGACTAAGGAACCCCGACGGCACTTCATGGCCTGCTACTAAGGATTGCTGTCATCAAAGATACGTTCTGTTTTGAAGGCATTGTGAACATAGGTCATGATATGCACCTGATTTGACTGGAAGCAGTGAGATTGCTTGCTGTCAATCATCTGGCATGCCTCATTGTCCGTGTGTTAGAGTTCATTCCTCATCTGACCATTCCTTACGATTCAGAACTCGGTGTGACTGAGGGACCGATTCTCATTGTCCTTCGTGTCATTGCGTTCCATTCAGGATTACTTTCCTCCCACATTTCGTTGCACGTCAGTTTGTCGTGTTGTTCGTCATTGTCTGGAAGATCCTCATTGTCTCTGGTGAGTTGATCTCGACTTTGTTGGATTGAGCACTGCTGATGAAGCATCAAATCGAACAAACATTGTTTTATTGGTTTCACGATGAATTTATTCAGTTCTGATCCCTGGCCTTGAGCATTGAAGCTGTCTTCTCTTAAGACATCGCTCATTTCCTCAGGAGATTCTAGTCTGTTGCATGTATCCCATTGTCTGGCGAGGGCCTTACTTTGGCAAGAGCCTTGGTTTGCTCAGAGTGAGAGGTGAGAATTGAGAGAACACTCTCTGATTTTCTATTATTATTCTTCATTGGCTGAGCTTTATCATTCCGGAGACCTTTTTGTCAGGAAGATTGTCTTTTGAACATGGTGCTTGGCACTGAACCATTGATTGGTTTAAATGTTAGAAAATCGAATTAGAACTTTTTCAGATTGTACAAATTCTCTGACATGTTGAGCCGAACATTCATTGTTTCGAGCTCTACATGAGTCGAATCTTGCTGTGCAAACAGCATTGTACATAGCACGGATGTAAACTGAAGGAGAACACGTTTTGAGATTTTAGCCTGGAGTGTGTTTCTTTGCGACTGCCTCTTGATTTTTTTTGCTCCCGCTTGCGATCGATATTAGATTGAGAGAAAGCATTTTTTCGTCACAAGTGCGATAGGTTAATGTCACGGATTTAGATTGACGCCATGGCTGATTCCGCGACGATTGCCAGAGCATATGACTATGCGATTGGTCAACCGCCACTGGCATCCCCTCAGGTTTCTTCGTTGGAGCAGTTTCGGCGGATTGTGGCAAATGTAAATGAACATTGCCACTCACCGAATCATCCAGAAGCCTGGACTGCGCAAGTGATTCTTGCAAGGATGCGCGAGGCGATTGCCGTATTCTATGCGCACTTGGCATCCATTCTGTCATTGCTCGAATTACGTCAGTGGAAAGCATCTTTGATTGAGTGTACTCAGGTCATTGACCATTACGTCACTGAGACTCTGCTAGATGGGATTGCCCATCTTAATTGCTCTGCTGTGATGGAAATGGCTGAACTTCTGCATGATGCATTGATCGCATATTCACGTCAGGACACAAGATCTACAGGCCGCATTGCCAGTCTTGAATTGCAACTCGGTTGGACCATTGGCAACAACTTTGCAAAGACACTGATTCCCGACGGTTACTCTGTTCATTGTGGATATGCCAATTGCATTTGGTTGAATTTGGTATCGGTTTGCAACCATTGCATTGCTACTATGGCACCTACGGAGATTGCTGGTGGTATTCCTGCATTTTCACTGAACTTGTCATTCCTTCTGGTTGACAAAACATTTGAGTGCTATTGTGCATTGAAGGCCTTATTCACTCGTGCAATTACTGTTACTGTGTTCAATTGTCGAGTCTACAATCCTGTAGACGGACTTGCAGATTGGTTCGTCTGCATTGCTCTTCCAGCATCCATTGCGGACTCGCTCATGAGTGATAGACCAACGGAGATCACGACCCCATTGGGTCAACTCAACGCGCATTTTAATGCCGATGCTGCATTGCGAAGACTCAGATATTGGTTTCGACAGGGCAAATTCACGGCCATTCAAAACCGTGAATTGGTCAAGCTGATTGTGTTTCGACCATCGCTTGCCATGATTGATACACGCCTCAAGTGCTCAGAAGGAACAGGAGGATTCCTTCGTTACCATAATTGCTCTTTCATGTGCAATTCATGGTCGTTGGCCATTGACAGTCAGCATGATCCCATTGCGGGCAAGTATTCCTATGCATTGGATGGATTGGTTCGACAGTATAGCATTGTCCTCACACTTCCTACGATGACTGTCGAGTCATTGTCAGCATTGATTCAGACTGCAAATTGTGACGAAGTTACAGATGAAGACATTGCCTTAGGTGGCACCGCTTCAAGCACACCGTTATTGCTGTCCTCGATGACCACTCAGGAGTATGACATTGTGGTCACGGCAGCAGCCGCTATTTCAAAGAAACGCAAAAGGCAGCTGAAGCTTGAAGATTGATCACCTGGCAGATTATTGCAGAACAACGGATTGGTTTCATTCTGTCCATATACATGCATTGCTCTCAACGACATTGAATTTGATTTTGATTCTGACTCTTTCTGCCCGACTGCATTGGATATTGATACCCCGTTGCCCGGATTGAGCACAAGACAATTCCTGCAGACATTGTCGATTGAATGCTGATCCCATTTGCTTCTATGATTGCGATGTACCGACGGAGACATTGTTTCCTGGATGATGATTGCTCATGGTTGCACATTGGGCAACTGCATGAGATCGTTCAGCTCTGAGCTTGAAAGAACTGAGATTGTTCCTGAGATTTTAGTACAGTTCTGTGATTGCCATTTCACTGTTAGATTCACTGCTTTACCGATTCTAATTACATTCTTCTGATTCTGATTTTTATTCGATTTGAATTACGGTATAACTGTGGTGCCAATAAATGAGCGGAGATTGTACAGCTATGGTTGTTGACATACATGTCACAACCAAGGGACCGTGTTAGATTGCATGGTCAATCTCCTGCTGCTATTGGCTACGGACACATCAATGCCTGAACCATGGCTTTGGCTCAAGATTGGCTCATTGCATCCAGACAAAAGTCTGAGACCGAGTGATTGCATTCTGGAGCAGATTGAGATTTTCTGTTGATTGTTGTTTGCTGATTCACTGCACACTCCTGGCATATCTCGAAACGACCTCGGAATTTTTCATTGAAGCCCACCTTAAGACCCCCTTCAAAGCCCCCCTTCAATGTTAGATTGCATGGTCATTCTCACGCTCGTATTGGCTACGGACAGCACGATGCCTACCAATTGGCATTGGCTCAAGACTGGCTCATTGAATCCAGACAAAAGTCTGAGACCGAGTGATTGCATTCTGAAGCTGATTGAGATTTCTTGTTGATTGTTGTTGCCTTGATTATTGCACACTCCTGGTGACTCTCGAAACGCTACTGGAATTTTTCATGGTAGCGGAGCCCTGCGGCGAAGCCCAGGGTACCGATTGACTTCAGAGGAATTCGTAGAGATGAACATTGAGCTCGGTAGTGCGGAAAGGAAAATGCAATTGGAACCTCCAGCATCATTTGCAGGAGACAAGGAAAGTTGGGAAGATTGGAACTGGCAGTTGAGATTCTACGTAAAGATTCATTGTCCATTGGCTGTGACCATCTTGGACACTGCGTTGGCACTGGATATTGAGGTAGATGATTCGCTCATCAGTTCATTCTCGAGTCAAGATTTTCCAGAGGAAAGATTGCTCGAATTTTCCACTGAATTGCATTATTTGCTTGTGAAGATCACGAAAGGATTTGCTGGAAGCATTGTCCGTACTGGAAAGCAAGAGAACGGATTGGAAGCATGGCGATTGTTGCATGAAAGATTTTGGATTTCTTGCAGAGACCGTGGAATGGAAACATTGAGCCGAATTCTCCTTTTTGAGTTTAGGAAGGATTTCTTCGAAGAAGATTTCATTGCCTTCGTTGTTCTGAAGAAGAGATATGAAGAGATTGGCGGAGAAGCATTGAGTGAAGATGTTCTTGTCGCATTGCTCATAAGCAAGACTGAGGAAGCCTTGTCAGGCTTTCTTCGATTGCATCAGGATGCATTGGGAACATTCGATCAGGCCGTTGACTTAGTCAAGAGCTATTGCAGATTCTGTCGATCCACATCTGGCAGATTGATTCAGCCAGCATCTCAGCATCAGGTGCTGCGGATGATTGTTACAGAGAGCGAAATCAGAGATTCTGAGAGGAAGAGAAGCATTGGAAGATTGCAGGAAGAAGAAAGATTTCGAGGCCTTACTACGCGGACATTGGAATACATATCCCACCTTGTTGAAGATTCGGAGTTGATTGGCAAAATTGAAAAGGAAGGAGTACAGGAGACGGATGAGGAAAAGGACGCCAGTGAGATTGAGGAATCACAGGAAGATGAGAAAGAAAAGGAAAACGAACCATTGAAGGAAGAAGGAAGGAAGAGGAACGAGGAGAAAGAGAGCCACCGATTGGGAGATGAAGAGGATTGCATCAGCACTGAAGAGGAAGGAAAAGAGGATTCTATCGACTGCTCGAGCAATTCGTCGAGCGAGGATACCTGGTATTGCAGCGTGAAACAGGTTGAAAGAGAAAAAGAAGAAGAAGAAGAGAGATTGGAGAAAGAAAAGAGTTGCTGGTTCGCAGATGCAGCGTTGAACGTTGACATGGCACACTGTGTTGCGCTGTCGCAAACCAAGCGTTTGGATTGCGCTAGCGTGGAGAAGCATTCCGATTGCATGTGTGATCCGATTGACGACATGGGCGTTAAGCATTGCGTTCGGACATGGCTCAGCTCTAATTGCGTGTCGGATTCAACAGAGTCACATGTCGATTATGTTGAGTCTGACTGCATGAAGGATTCTGGCTGTTGTAGTCATCGAGACTGCATTCACTTAGACATTGCTTTGGAAGAACCCTGCATTGCGTCTAGTTCCGAGATTGGTGATCAAGTTTCATCTGTGCCGATCGTTAAGCGATTGATTGATTGTTGCGCGCACATTGTCACGAATTTAGAGAGTCTGGATGTACTAGAGCATTGCTCGTTACCCGAGCGATTGAGAATTAGTTTTGGCATTTTGATGTTTTCGCTCATCACGACTATTGTTGTGTTCTGCGGATTCATGAGTGCTCCGAGTAATTGTAGAGCATTTCTGCATTGATTGAAACCAGTCCTCGAGTTTCACAAGGATTGGTCATTAGGATTCACTTCGGATGTTGGACCCCTTGAGTATGATTTCAGATTGGACGATTTTTGCGTTTTCGATTGTTTGCACTTCGGATTCGGAAAGGCGTTTTTGTGTTGTTCTTCGAGTATTGTTGTTCACGATTCGTTGCCTCAGGATTCAGCGACTTCGATTCAGCAGGACTCTGATTTCTTACAGGATTCGTTGAATGAGCATCGTTCTGCTATCTGCCAAGAGCATTGGAGCAGGTGTATTGATCCTCTTGGAAATGTTCAGATTGTTCTGTGTCAAACTGCACCTTCATCATTCTGCATTGAGGCTAAGGAAATCTTGGATCAAGGTATTGCTGTGGACAGACCCAATGATGAGATTGAGCTCTTCAGGATTGAAAGCGATTCTGCTATTGATCTTTGGAGCTTGATTGAACACTTTCTTTTAGCGTGCAGATTGCAGCTGAACTATTGTCACAGTACCATTACACATTCAGCATGGTCACTTGCACCATTGCCCAGTCTCCAACCATTGCTCAGCTATTCACCATCAACACCTACTCGATTGTCACTTCATTCCGTTTTGCATGATGGATTCCTCCGTTGCTGTTTCCATCATCATTGTTCATTCTTCGGTTCTTGTCAGCTCTATATTGCATTGACTTTGCATTACGTGGATTGCATCATCTCAATTCATCGCAAGTCATTGTACCTCATGTTACCATTGCCAAGGCTGCCGTACAAGCCTGAGCTTGACAGCGGCTGGCAAAAATTGGTACCAAGAGCTGCCATTGAGCATGCGTATCGCAATTGTATGTCACGACCTAATGTAATAGATCTTGTCCCAATAGATTGTCTGCTGTACATCGCGTTGTCGCGACGGCCGATGCTGATGTCGAGTTATGCAGTGCGACATATTGCGGACGAGCACACATTGAGCATGGACATCGCAACTTGTTTTCCACGATTCATTGCAACATACCCCGTTTTCACATGGTGCAATGTGGTGTCGCCAACGGGACTTCCACTGTGCACGCCACGAAGACGGCACAGCATTGATCATGGTTATTGCGATCTGTCGTCACGCCTTCTGATGAATTGTATTGTCTTTCACGTTTCCATGGACATTGTTCAAAAACTACTGAAAGACGGCACTCAAACTCCAGGAGCGCTACCACAGATTGATTGCACGCGTCGCCATCTCAAGCCGAGGGACCGAGATTGTAAAGATTGTCTTGACATTCGCGTTCATGATTTTCTTTCGCGTTTCATGGAGCATTTTGCTCATGTCATTGATCGATTGCGGCTTTTCGATGTCGACTGCTCACACGTGTTTTCATTGCAGATTGCCTTGTTGACATTCGGGAGCATTGACATAATTCAGAATGAGCAATGCATTGAAGATCGAAGACATTGCGTCAAGAGACGTCATGGACCCATTTCTTGGATTGCGATTCTCTCTGCTGATCGTTATTGTTACGTTTGGCATTCCAAGTATTGTTGCCTCGTTTCCATCTACTTGTGCATTGAGCCTTTCATTGAGCTGAAGCAGACGTCTTGTGATTGTGCGGTCATTCACCCTTCTTTGCGATCCTGCTTCTTGATTGATGAAGAACATTGTTGTGCATTAGGATTGCATGTTTCTCACGCACATTTATCATTTCGAGAAGATTGCGAAATTTGGCTTGATTGTGACCTTGCTCATTGCGTTGACACTCGCTGTCACTCACTTCGACGGTTTGACACATTGGATGTGAGAGAGCCTCAGAGAGAGTGTGATTGTCGAGAGACTTGCAGATTTGCAGTCATGTGCCACATTGATCTCACCTTGAAGATTCTCAGGAAGGAATCTATCATTGACTCTAAGGTCGTGAGTTCGATTCTCACTCACCACGCAGATTGCGTCGATGAGATTCAAGCGGATCTACTGTTGCTCTGTGTATTCGCTGAGGAACTGAGAGATTGTGGTGACAAGTCTGGAGATCCATTGAGACTAAGGTCACTCACCTCATTGAGATCGCTGTATGCGATTTCACTGTGGTATTGCATTGGCCCTATCTCTGATTGCAGTTGTGTCGGACTCTGTTTATCATTGCCACTCACTTGCTTTCACCTCTCGACCGTCATGAGGTCATTGGTGGAGCGATCCATCCATTGTCACCCACAGCCTACTATTGTTGATCTTAGGTCATTGTGCTTGTTCATTCTCACCACCATCTCTTTTGAGTGTTTTGATTGTCATCATTCCTTTATTTTGGTTCTTTCCTATTGTATCTATGAGCATGACATTGATAGCACGAACTGGATGATTGGAAGAGACCAGTTGATCCATTGTCACGTCTTCGGTGCTCTAGCTCTATTTGAGCACTTTGGCAAGACTTGGCATTGCCTCTGCTATTCTCGATTGACTAAGGAACCTTTCGGATTGACCAAGGAACTTTCGATGAGACATTCCTGCGTGCTCCTGAGCATTGTTCCATTTAAGAACACATTGACATACCGCAGGCAGATTGTAATGACGCGTTCCGAACTTCGCAGGACTGACATTGAAACATGTCGATTGGTTATCATGAGTCTGTTAGTTCGACTCATTGTCTGCTTGATCACTTCTCGTCTGTCCTCAGATTGCGGACTGTTGGAGCATCCGTTGCTCTGTGTGTGTGCATTGAGGATTGGCAGTTCATTCTCCTATCATGTGTTGTTGAAAGGAATCAGTGCCCTTTCGTTCATCATTCTGACTGCTTCCATTGCTTTGGTCGTTTTCGTCTTGAGATCCTCATTGCCTCACGTGAGTTGATCTCGACTGTTTCTGACCACCACTTCATTGAGAAAACCCCAAAACCAAACAAACATTGTTTCATCTGTATCACCAAGGAATTGACTCATGCCCTTCAGTGATGCAAGGACTGTCATTGTTCAAGGGACCGTCTTTGTATTGTGTTGGATAGACTCCATTCACCTGAAGAGAGTCCATTGCTTGTTTCACTGAGGTTGAATGCATTTCCTTCAGAGTGCGTATTGCACTATTGAAATAAAAGAAGAGGTGAGAATTGAGAGAATTCTTCATGAGCTCAGCATGTGCATTGGCAAGACTTTATCATTCCTGTTGAGGACGATTGACCAGGAAGATTTTCTTGGAAGGTCTCGGACCAACCATTGTGTTTGAATTGCAAGAAACAAGAATTCATTGTTGGAGGAGATTTTGTAGTTGATTTTGAATTGTACAAAGCATTGTAGTGAAGAGCCGAACATACATTGTTTCGAGTTCTACACGCATTGACTCGGTCGACCATTGTTGTGGCTGTTAAAATCATGCTATGTACAATGTTGCTGACTGTCAGCAACATTGTACATAGCATGATTTTAACAGCGTTGAATGCGTTTTGAGACTGTAACCCGGAGTGTGTGCCCTTTGTGATTGTTAGCTTATTTTCGCTTCCGCTTGCGATTGCTCGTAGATTGAGAGAAAGCGAATTGCACTCGTGATTGCATCAGATCGATTCATTCACTCTGATTGCCATGGCCACCAATGGAGCCCCGGCATTGGGCACCCAGGCATTGGGGCCTGAGTATGTCATGGGCCCGCCGGTTGTGACATTGCCGACGGATTCGCCATTGGAGCAATTCCATTTCATTGTGAGCTCGATTGCCGAGCATGCACACCCACCGCATCACAGATTGAGGTGGAATTCTGAGATGGTATTGTCTCGCATGCGAGAAGCCATTGCCATCTTCTACGCCCACCTGACGTGCATTGCCTCGTCATTGGAGCTGCACCAATGGAGGACGGCACTCATTGAGACGACACAGATCATTGACAATTATGTCACCGTGACGTTGGGTGAAGAAGGAGGATTCATTCACCTCGATTGTCCGATCATCATGGAGATTGCTGAACAGGTGCACGACGCATTGGCAGCGTATTCGCGCCAATACGTGCGATTCAACCAAAAGATTGGCGGAATTGAAGTGCCACTCGGATGGGGCATTGGGAACAAGTATGCCCGAACATTGACTCCTGATGGATTCCCAGGACACAGTGGTTTCGCCAATTGCATCTTCCTCCACTTATTGTGGATTTGCAACCGATGCATTGGAACGATGAATCAGGCTGACATTGCTGATGGCAACATTCCCATCTTTTCGCCAAACTTGGCGTTCCTCATTGTCGATAAGACAGTTGAGTGTTATTGCTCATTGAAGAGCATCTTTACATGCTGCATTGCTGTCACATCGTACAATTGCCGGAATTACGCCCCGGTGGAAGGCTAGGTGGATTGGTTCTGTTGCATTGCTCTCCCAGCAAGTCTGATTGAATCTCTCAATGCTGGATTGACAACACTGATGCCCACGCCATTGGGTCAGTTAAATGCCCAATTGACAGTCGATGCTGCCCTGAGAAAAATGTGTCATTGGTTTCGACAGGGCAGATTCAATGATTGGTTAAGGTCATTGTGTTTCGACCATTGAGACGAATGACTGACGTGCGATTGAAAGTCCCCGACGGCACGGGAGGCTTTGCATTGTACCACAATTGCTCTTTCTTGTCGAGCAGTTGGTGTCTCACGATTGACAGCCGACATGACGCGATTGCCAACACCTATTCGTACATTTTGGATGGATTGGTACGCCAACATTCGCTTGTGCTGGAATTGCCGACTTTGACGGTTGAGTCATTGGCATCGATGATGCATAACAGTTGTTATGCGAATTGGGTTCCCACGGAGACGGTGCACAGGCATTGCACCTTGCCATTGACCCATCTGGAGATTGAAGGATCACCGGAATTGTATCTACTTTCGGAAAATGATTCAGAGATTGCTGCGGACGACATTGCCAGCAGCGCAAGTGCAGGCATTGATCCGAGCACAGGCCCTGTGCCTGACTCATTGACCAGAGAGGAGTACAACATCATGTTGTCTACTGCCGCCGCGATTGCGAAGAAGCGCAAAGGTCGTTGAAGATTGCCAAGAAGATTGGCGATTGATCCATCTACAAATCCGGATGATGGATTGTGCCTACGGCATTGAAGGACCGTGCAGCACATGCACTGCTGCCTCTCAACATTGATTTTGCTTTTGACTCTTTCTGCCTGACTGCATTGGATATTGATACCCCGTTGCTCGGATTGAGCACAAGACAATTTCTGCAGACACTGTCGATTGATTGCTGATTCCATTTGCTTCTATGATTGCAATGTACCGACGGAGACATTGTTTCCTGGATGATGATTGCTCATGGCTGCAGATTGGGCGACTGCATGAGATTGTTCAGCTGTGAGCGCAAAAGGAGTGAGATTGCCACTGAGATTTTGGTCTAGTTCTGTGATTGAGTTTTGACCGGTAGATCGATTGATCGTTTGCCTTGAATTGCCCAACGATGATCTTGATTCTTGTTTCATTGCAATTATAGCATGGTTATATAACCGATAATTGAGCGGAGAATGTACAGTTGTGATTGTTGACGTGACTCGTCACAATCAAGGGACCGTGTTAGATTGCATGGTCATTCTCACGCTCGTATTGGCTACGGACAGCACGATGCCTACCAATTGGCATTGGCTCAAGACTGGCTCATTGAATCCAGACAAAAGTCTGAGACCGAGTGATTGCATTCTGAAGCTGATTGAGATTTCTTGTTGATTGTTGTTGCCTTGATTATTGCACACTCCTGGTGACTCTCGAAACGCTACTGGAATTTTTCATTCAAGCCCCCCCTCCCTTCAAGCCCCCCTTCAAGCCCTCCTTCGTCCCCCCCCCCTGTTTGCGTAAACCTCTAAAGGGGTAGCTCTAACAGGTACCTACAGCAATGGCTGCATGCTCATACATATACATTCCGCTGCCCATTGGCTCACAGTGTTTTACCATATTGAGACAAGACAAGCTCTCCTTGCGTAGCAAGACAAAACAACTACTGTCCGTGTGCAGGGCGCTGCCCTTTGATCCTTAGGGAATAACTGGTCATACACCTCCTAACAAGGAGCATTTCCTTGTGGGTGTATCGGCTCAGTTTTCTGGTAGCGGAGCCCGGAAAGGGCCGCCCGCCTCCCAAAGTCCGCTACAGCGGTCGGCCTCGCCGAACGCTTAACCAAGCGGATAAGAGGCAGCACAATGTCGAGCTCGCATAGCGAAGCCGACGACAGTTCCCAATCCTCCGGGGGATATGAGAACGAAGAGACCTCCCAAGGTCCAGCCACTTATGTCGCACAGTCATATGCAACATCTGACCGCATGCTTGCATCATTAGGCATAACGCCCAAGATCGCGCCTGCCTATGATGGCACCACCTCGTGGTTTGAGTATGAACAGTTGATTGACGACTGGTGCGACATAACAACGCTGGATGACACCAAAAGAGGTCCGTCTCTCAAGACGAGGCTCTCCGGATTGGCCGCAGTACAAAAGGAATCACTGAACCGAGAAAGGCTTGCAGCCCCAGATGGAGTAGATTACTTCAAGAAGAAGATGCGTCCATTTTTCGTGAAAGGAGAACAGTACGTTTTCCTGTGGCGTTTCCTCGGCCTATTCAAGGCATGGAAGGGCAACCAAGACTTTGTGACTTGGATTGCCAAGTTTGAGATCGTGCTACAGCGCGTGAAAAACTCATGGATGGATCTCTTACCAGAGATAGCTCTGGAGGATGCCCATCCAGATTTCATGCAAGCTGTGCAGGCAGACCAAACCTTCTTGCGCATGCAGTGCAGCCGAGAGAGACACATATGCCGCACGCTATTTCGAAACATGGAACAAGGAACGCCTTGACAATCATCGAAGAGCGTTTCCTCTGAACGATAATCTCCTAGCTCTCCTCTTCCTAGTGCAGTCCGACCTAAATGAGATGCAACGTGAGAGGTTGGTAACAGCATTGACCAACCAAGGTCACCGAATTGAGACCTACACGTACCCTGTGGTACGGCAGACCATGTTCGATCAGTTCTCAACGACCAGAACTGGTCTGCAGGATCCCAACATTCGGCACTCTTCTCACAAGAAGGACCGCCATGGAAGGAGAGACCAACGCCGCAAACGCGGAGGTCGAAACTTCCTCATCCTCGATCAGGGTGAATACGACGGAGTCGATGGATTCTGGCTCCAAGACGAAGACACCCTTGAGGAAGGCTTTCTTGCCGCCGAGGATGAAGAAGCTGTCTTCTGGACAGTTGATGACCATGAGGCCTTCGTTGCAAGGAGATTCAAAAAGGGAAGAAGACCAAGAATGCGTCCCGGATCACCGGGAAGAGCAAAGGGTGGCAAGCGAAAAGGACGTGGCCGTTTTAGGTCATACCGCGGAAAAGGGAGAGCCAACCAGGCAGAACATGATCCAACTGATTCCAGCTATTTCGGTAAAGGTAAAGGAAAGGAAAAAGGAAAAGGTGGAAAAGGCAAAGGAAAAGGAAAGGACAAAGGAGATAAAGGAAGCTCCTTCAAAGGCGCAAAGGCAAAAGGCAAAGGTAAGGATACAGCTAAGTCTGCCTCCTTACAAGGAGACCAAACTGGATCTCCACAGGCCTATGAGAGTTCCACCGCACCGAGCTGGGATTCATGGTATGAGGACAGTTATTATACTGACTCCAGTTGGAATTATGCCGCTTATGACGATCAAACGTCTTATACATACTATGCATCACAAGCCTCACGAAGAAAAACACGGAGAAAGAAGAGAAGAAATCAAGCAGGATCATCAGGTAGAGGCACAGATCCGAGCGCGCACCAAGAACCCGTGTTCAACTCATCAGTGAGTTACGTGCCCCAGGTCTTTGAACCATCCGAGGGGCAAGGTGTTGAAACTGCAACAGCGGTGTTTCCGTTGCAGCACACCGTCCTATCTGCTCTCACAGAGCGGATCAATCTTGATAAGAACCCTACCTTTGTCATACTTGACTCAGGTTGTACTAGGGCTATGGGTTCCCGCTATGCGGTGAACAGGCTTATCAAGGCCGTGAAGCAACGTGCCCCAGGCATGATTGATTTCACTTTCTCACCTTCGAACACGAAGTTCTCTTTCGCAGATAGTGAAACAGCTCTTATCAAGGAGCGTGTAACTCTATGGTTCAACACAACTCCAAGAAGAGATACAACCATAGAAGTTCTGGATCAGGGGAGAGTTCCCATTTTGTTCTCCATCGAACAGATGAGGAATCTAAGAATGACCCTCGAGTGTAGTCCCACAGCTGACCTAGCAACGTGTGAAGCTTTCGGTTTGTACAAAACCCCCCTTCCGATTAGTACCAATAACCATTTGGTATTGGACCTTCTAGGCTTCACTTCCACAAGGAAGTATCTCCCTAAGTCAGGTACGTCGTTCAGTGCGACGGAGACTGCTCTAGGAGCTAAGAAGCCAAAGGAAGAAAGAAGATCTTATAAAAAGATCCCGGAAGGTCGCTGTCCAGCCTGCGCAGGACAGAAAAAGCCTCATACGTTCCTCAAAGGTTGCGACAAAGCACCTGAAGGAGCAGCTGATCCACCACCGAAGGGCATTCCAGGTAAGAAGAAGCCTCTTCCATCTGATCCGGCAGAATCATCTGCCAAGAAACCTGATCCACCAGAACCATCTGGTGATGCTCCTGAGCCTTCCGAACCATCGGAACCATCATCAGGCTCTAGAGACAAACCTGCAGAATCATCTGCACCGCACGAACCTCCAGAAGAAGAAAGACTTGAGGTTCCACCTGCGAAGACAAAGACTCCAAAGGGTCTTAAAAACCTTCTGAAGAAAACCCGCAAATATGCGGTCAAACCTCCTGTTGAGGAGAAGTCTATGGTCCCAGGAGCTGATGACGGGACGGAGGTAAGACCACTTGAGTCAAGAGAATAACCGGCTCCTGGTACAGACTCACCTACAGGTGAAGAGATTGTCGCAGAACCATCGCCATCTCTTCCCATTGCTCTTCGCAGGATTCATGAGAAGCTTAAGGACCCTGTAGAACTCTATAAGCTTCACCTTAAGCACCGTCATATGAGTACGGATCAGTTCAAGCGACGCACGAAAGCCTTACAGATCCCAAAGGAGATATATGAGCTATATGACCAACTGGTCAAAAAGTGTTCAGCCTGTCAGGAACACGTGAGAGCTCCTTCAAGAGCGAAGATTTCCGGTTTAAGATCAGAGACTTTCGGTGATCTCACCTTCGTAGATCACGGTGAGCTTCCAATTCCCGGCAAGAATAGTCGCTTAATATTTCTTATTCTCTATGACGGAGCAACAAACCTGTTGACTTCCGAAGTAGTCCAGGAGAAAGAAGAGCATACTACAATGTCGATTATGAATGACTACTTTGAGAAATTTCAGATCAACCCAAAGGTTGTAGTTGGAGATCAAGCATTCATGACTCCAAAATGGAGGCTTATTACAATCGGCAGAATATCAAGCCTGTAGCAACAGGACCTGGAACACCATGGCCCAACAGGGCCGAAGCTGCTGTAAGATTGCTGAAGCATCAGATTAAGATCATACTTCAGATCCTGAAGGATGGTGACCCGCAGTATAACGGAATCACCATGAAGTATGGCAACCTCGTTCGCCAAGCATGTTTGGCAAGAAACTCTTCGATTACCTACGGAGGAGTTACTCCTTTAGAAATGGCCTTTGGAAGGCGTCCTCGAGATGTTATAACACCAGAGAACGCTGATCCCAATCAGTTGACAGGTAATCCAACTGATACGGAAGTCACTGCGAGAGCCATTAAGGAGCTTGCCAACAGGGCTTACCAAGAGGCACGCCAATCTGATGATCTGCGCAGAGATCTTGCGGCCAGACTGTCAATGACCGAAGGACCTTTCTCTTTGGGAGATAAGGTTTTCTACTGGTCAGAGGATAAGTCTAAGATTGGATCAACTGGGTCCAAACATGGATCTTGGCTAAAAGGAAAGGTGATCTCCGAACTCGGAGGATCCATGGTAGGTGTGGATCTTGGAACACGCATCGTCCGCGTCAATATCTCAAAACTGAGGAAAAATTATGACATAACATCTGATGTGGAGATTCCTCTCGCGCCTGATGAGGAAACTCTGACGTCAGAAGGTTCTGACCACGCAAGTTGCATGGTCACCTTCGATGCTTCCCTGCAGTCGACAGACCTAACGGTTCCACATCAAGAGTGTCACTGGCAGGTCACCAGCACTGGGAAGATTGACTTCCTAGAACTCTACGGTGGATCTCCCCGTATGAGTCACAAGGCTGCCCTGTCAGGTCTGCGAGTAGGTCAGCCAGTCGACTTGCGTAGTGGTCTAGATCTTGAGCAACCGCAAGGTCGCTCCAATCTTCTTAGGATCATCAAGGAACAAGAACCTACTATTATTGTTATGTCACCCGATCACTCTCAGTGGTCTAGCTGGTACTCACAGTGGAAGAAAGGCTCTGCCAAGAGACTTTCTGTTTTAAAATTCTGTGAATCGGTCGCAGACCACCAAATGAAGCTCGGACGTTACTTTGTTCTTGAGAACCCATACTACAGCAGGCTCTGGTCTTCACCAGAAGCAAAACGCCTGTTTTCCAACCGCAAGATCAGCTATGAGGTCTGTAACCTACAAGCCTATGGCATGAAAGATCCAAAAGGATACTATGAATCGAAATCCTCGATTTTCATGCACAACCTGCCACCGCAGGTTCTAACTCCTCTCCAGAGGCATTCTGCCAAAACGAAATCTCCAACATCTCCACCAGGAGACGAAAAGGGTATTCAAGGCTACGGTCTTAAAACGAAACTCGCACAAGTGTATCCTTATGAATTCTGTGAGACCTTTGCCTCGTGTTTGGCAAGATTCCTGAAGAGAGATACATATGCATCTCATCTTTCTTTAGTCACAGACATACTAGGATACTCTGGAGATGAATGCCTCCAGGGACTTTCGGAACTTCTTGACCAAGAGTATTCACTTTTGACAGCAAATCCTCTCAAGGATTCCAAACTCCTGCAAGATCCGAAAATCAGATCACTTGTTGCTAGAGTAAATTCTTTATCGAGTAAAACTGAATTACCATTGCATCATTCCAAACCATCACCGTCCCTTGATGCCTTGGTGTCAGACATTACTCGCCTTAGATCAAGACTCTTACCAGGGTCTGGTTTCGAACAGTGTACTCTATACAGAGGTACATTTGGAACAGTCAAAGCACTCACCAGTGTAACTGATGGCGTTCTTGTCTTCTGGAACAAGAAGAAGCCCAATTCGACTATGACGTGTTGCTTGCCGCACCAGGTTTCCTGGAATAAAGTACACCCATCAACCTTCTCGGGGGTGCTCTTCCAGATGACAGGCGGCAAGACTTCACCGTCCGTGCGAACACCGCCGGATGTTATCATGTCGGACGAAGAGGTTTCGCCGTCAGACCCGTCAGAACCCATGAGCACTAATCGCTCACGGATAACATCTGACGATGTCTCTATGCCGGAACCAGATCAGCCGATGCCTCCCGGCACGCCGCCGTCGCGTCCTCCTCCTCCCATACCTCCACCGCGACTACCGGCCGTTTCCTCCGATGAGCCCGTGGCTCCTGCTCGGGCTAAGCCTCGCGTGCATCCGCCTCCTCGCGTTCCGTCTCCTCGGCGTCTGGGGGGTGATGTGTCGCCAAGGTCTTCATCGGAAAGGAAAGTTTCGCCGCACAAACAGAAATCACCTTCACAGGTGCCGACACCAAAACCTAAACCGAAGGCACATCCACAGGGACCCATTCTTCCGTTACAACAAGATGAAGAAGATTCTGAAGAAGAACTGGTCCCGGACGACCCCGGACAACCGTCCGCTCCTCCTCACACCTCTGGTTCACCAGAACCGGAGAGCGATGCCGAGTCAGAAGACACAAGGTATTACTCTGATGAGGAAGGTGACCTGGTCGTAGATGAGAAGGACTGGATCCTTCTCACAGAAGAACAGAAACTGTGCAGTAACACAGGTTCTTTCTCCATGCCTCGGTACATGCATGGCGGACCCGTAGACATCAGAGAGGTAACATCAAGAGTGAGGTCAGACCGAACACGGTATAAACCCACCAAAAGGTTCCGATCTGACATCCGTGAAGAGTATGATCTTCTCACGGAAGAGGACAAGGCCTTATCCCTAAGTTCCCCCAGGAACTCAGCAAATCTTACCCAGAAGGCACAACGGAAGGAGGCAACCGCCAAGGAAAAGCGTGAGATGAAGAAACAGTTTGATGAAGCGAAAGCAGCAGAATATCAGAGCTGGCTAGACAATGATGTCTTTGAGCTCGTCGATACACGGAAACTCGGAAACATCCGAAATTATGTCACTGGTCGATGGGTCCTGACTCTAAAAAGAGATAAGGACGGAAACTTCCTTAAGTGCAAGGCCCGATGGGTCCTAAGAGGTTTCCAGGATCGACAAAAGGACATACAGCAAACTGATAGTCCTGCTGCGAGTCGCCCAGGTTTCCGCTTGGCGATTCAACTAGCAGCTAACAAGCTGTGGAGACTGACACACATCGACCTAAAGACTGCTTTTCTGCAGGGTGAAGCCTATGATGAGTCGAGAGACATAATCTGTCAGATTCCTCCTGAAGCAGGTTATCCTCCCTACATTGCAGCGAGGATGAAGAAACCCGCTTATGGACTTAACGATGCACCTCGAAGATGGTGGAACATCGTTGATAAGGCACTCCTGTCTTACGGCCTGGTGCCAACCCGTGCGGATCGCTGTACATATGTTCTGTATGGTAAGAAGTCTGCAACAGCAGATGCTGAGCTCAAGAAGTCTCAGCCAAAGACCATGGAATCAGCGATTGACTATCTCCTAGATCCCATAGCAGGCAACAATGCCAAGGGTAGACAGGTACATGGAGTAGTCTGTTTACATGTAGATGACCTGTGCATGGCCGGTGATGACACCTTTCGTAAGGCCGTGATTGAATCGATCAAAAAGGAGTTTGCAGTCGGTTCTGAAGACACGAACGATATTATGTTTGTAGGACAGAGATTAGTCTGGAAGGATGCTACAGCATCGGTACCAGCACATATCTCAGTAAATCAGAACCTAGCTGTTGAAGCTCTAGAGGAAATTGTTTTTGATAAGAAGCTCAACAATGAGCAACAATGCACACCACAGCAGCACACTGCTTACAGAAGTGTTTTAGGACAGATCAACTGGCTACAAAGCCGGACTCAAGCTCACATCTGTTATCGCTTCAGTCGGTGTGCGAGTAAGGCTGCCAAGCCTACTATCGGTGATATTCGAGAATTGAACAAGCTTGTTAGGATTTTGAAGTCTACTGAAGTAGAACTGCGTTTTTGGCCGCTGAAAGGAAATCTCAGAATCCTCGGTTACCCTGATGCTTCCTACAGGAACAATGATGACAAATCATCTCAGAGAGCACATGTTATTTTCCTTGCTGAAGATCGAAATCCAAAGCTAAAGGGAATGAAACAATCAGCAGCAGCTGCTTCTTCCAAGAAGAACGATTTCTCTGAATCCTCTATTAAGGAAACATCCTCGAGAGGTAGCCTGGTGGATTATGAGTCTCACAAGATTACGACAACCACAATGTCCACAACAGTGGCAGAGCTTAACGCACTGATGCGTTGCTTTGGTACTTGCCTGTTCCTCAAGGGACTCTGGGCAGATCTCTCATCAGAGACCGTACCCATACATATCAGAACAGATGCGAACAATCTTGTGACAACAGCAGGCACGACACACCTTCCAGAGCAGAAGGAAACTCACCACCTCATTCAGATGCTTCGTAAGGAATCCAACTCTGGATCTTTAGATGACCTAGCTCATGTAAGCTCGAAGTACTGCCTAGCTGATGCATTAACAAAGCACTCGGCGCAACCTGATGAGCTTATCAAGGCTCTGGAAACAGGGAATTTACCAGAAACAGACATTCATCCACCCTTCCGTGAACTTCTTCAACATAAGGCTTTCACTGTCCGATGGATCATAGACAATTGCAAGAATGCCGCCACAGCGGTAGCCTTCCTTGGAATTGATATCTCAACAGAGATTTACCGATTATTTTACTGCCAAGGAATATGGTGGTAGTCTCGTTTGCTGGTAGCACAACCATGTGCTGGATTTTCTATTTAGACTGTTTTCCGTCTAAAAGAAAATTTGTGTCTGCGAGCTGCGTTTTCATTAAGATCGGACATGTTCATGAGAATTATATGTTCTGTATCATCCGCAGCCGCTTTCAGCCTCGAGCCTCACAGCAATCAGCCTTTCGGGCTAACCAAGCGTTCCTGATCCTGTTTGGTCATTGTGCCGTAATGAGCACACGATCAAACTTCCGTAGCCGTGATGGACACGCCCTACCCAGGGCAGTGCAGGCGTACCATGAGCGACATCCACACATGGATAGCTCGTACCCCGAGTCTCGTCGGGAAGCATCACGTCGAAACACCGAACACGGTGGACACCGAATTCACAAACGTGAGAAAAATCACGAGCCTCAATTCATCATCATGGATCACCAACAGGTGTTCAATCCGCATCCAAGAGATCTTGCTCAATTGATCTCACGATATGGCCATGCGAGTAGAGCAAGGCTCACTCTAAACTCCAGACATGGAGTCAGGCTCTACGAAGGAGTCCTTCAAGGACCATGGGACAACAGTCCCCTTGTATACTGGGATAACAATGTCGGTAATCACGCTCGTGATCCACACCAGTTCTGTACGATGCTTGCACATCACCTTCAGACAGGCCTCCCACCGGAGGTAGAACAATGTGTGAGCCTTGATGGATCCGGAGAATATGACTATTCCTCCTCAGTGCCAAAACTGGCAGATGTAACAGGTCTCTCACCAGAGATGTGCTTCCACATTCTTTCCAAGACCAACAGAGTCGGAAGGTGGTTGGCACACTCAACAAGACACCTTCAGAACCAGCGCCCAGATCTCTTTGCTGGCCAACACAATTATCTTCTGGACATGTTCAAGTTGGCCGATGCAGAGCTCGCACAGTATACACCACAAGAGATCGCGCTTGGTGTCCTCCTCAACACTAAGTCTAGGTTTGTGGTCACCATGGTTTATAACAAAGATGGCAAGGCCGAAACCACAGATGCCGCCGTTAACATCCCACCGGATGCAAATGTGTTGACCATGAGCAAAATTTTCCTTTCGGCAGTGGGAGGACACGGTTCACGACGAACTCTACCAAGAGCTGAAGAACCAGATCCTGAAGAAGAGAGACCAAGGTCACACATGACCATCTCAGACTTCATGGCAACGGGGAGCAATCCTGTGCAGTCCCATGCACAGCGTCTCTCCACTAACGCGCCAAGGCCCGTCGGCATGGAGGATTTTGTTCGACAGAACAACCCTTGTTACATCATGCATGCCACGGACCTACAGGCATTATCCTCAATCCTGAGGCACGGTCTGGTACCATCAAACCTCCTAGCGCAGGTGGTTACAGCACCAGATTTCCAAGCTCTTGTGAATGAAAACAGTCGTTCCAACAGGGACACTGTTCAGTTCTCAACGCTAAACCTGGCGAATCCCAATCCGACCATGTTGCGTGCCAACAAGGCACTGCTTCTGGTCTTCGATGCAAATAACGTAGTGAACGAAGTCACAAACCTGTGGCAGTCGCAAGTAGGGATGTTTGCTACACCAGATGTAGTGCATGCCCGTACTCTTAGCGCCGTATTCGCACCCTCTGAAACACTCTGGGTATCATCGCAATACGATGAGCTCAAGAGCATCGGACCATGGTGGGCAGACCATTGCTCCGAACAGATGCCGTCAGCGACTTACGAGTCGAAGAAATGGTGCACAAATTACGGCCGAGAAATCGAATCGGCACTTCGAAAAGTGGCAAGGCGAAATCTGCCACCAGAGCCTCCCAAGGCTAGATCTTCTCACAAGAAGTCTTTTTCTCTGCCACAGACAGAGGCTGACACAGCTCCAAACCTGGAGCAAACCGCTTCTGCAGGTGAGGTACCTCCGAAAACGGAAACTACTGCAAAGGAGATCCATCCGAGATCCAAGCTCGCCCGGCAGGCCGAGGCTGACAAGGATCCGGACAGTCTTATGGGACAGCTCTGGAACTCCGACGGCACCAGAAGCGCCACCGAAGTTCTTAAGATAACGACAGGTCACAAACCTCCAGAACCTGTTCAGGATACTTCCGCCAACGTAGTTCCTCCCAAGGAAGAATCTTCTGGAACAGAGACGGAACCTGAGGAACCGGATCCTAACCAGGATCGTGACGAAGAATCAGACGATGAGTCGGCATCAAGCGAAAAGAGCCCAAAATCTTCGTCATCCTCAGAACTCCGAGTTGATGTTAATCCGTCTCACAAGACGAACTCTGCACCTGCAGCGTCGGAGGAGAAGAAAGAATCTCCCACGGAAGAGATCACAGAGAAACTTAAGGAGGTCAAACTTGACCAACCAAAGCCTGAAGCAGAATATGTTCAGAGTTCAGACGAAGAGCCACAGAAACCAAAATCTCCTAAAAAGGAGAAGGAGAAATTCCTAGTTCTCTTCGATCCTGAAAAAGAAAGTTATTATCGAGTCAACAGAAGCAAGCTCAACCTCGAATACGAGGAACCTGCTGATGAGGAAGATCTCGTAAGAGAACATGAGCGCATCAGCGCTCGACTTCGAGAAAATCGCAAGCACCGAATCTCGAAGTCATCGTCTAACCCGGCTATGCAACAGGAAATGAAAGAGAGAATCTGGGTTAGTCGATGGAATCGAAAAATCCGAAGTCCACTCATGATCAAGGATTCTGAGGCTCCTGACGAAGAGGAGTGGGACAGACCCAGAGATTCGGCATCTTCCTCCTCTGCACCTCCTACCAAGGAGAGATTTGTAGGAGTACGCAGGACAGCCATGAGTCTTAACCAAAGGATACGGCTGATGACACGACCAGATAATCCTCTCTGCGATCTTTGCAACCAGCCTACAGGCTATTTTTGCTATTCCTGTGGTACGATTGTATGTGCAGACTGTCGACTTACCCCACAGGGTAAACAACAGATGTGCGAGTGCGTCTTGCCAATCGATTGCCTCGAGACCTCTAAAGTGTCAGCAGGAATGACATCAGAAGAGCGTCAGTTTTTATACGAGGCCATCCTCACACCTGAGGACGTAGATTTGGCAGTCCAGAAAATCAACATGTATTGTGACCACGCAAGGAATTTGTTCATGAGAGCCCATCCAGGCGTTGATCCATGTAGCTTTGATGATATTAGGAATAATCCTCCTAACTCTTACACCAGCTCAACAGAAGCTCCAACCCTGGAGGAATACAAGAGCATTAACAAGAGTCACATCAATATCAAGGACTCCAGAACAAGCCACCCGGCTTCTTTTCTCTCTCTTACTGGCTACGAAGACAAACTGGTGCTCGACGCACATTACGAGATAGTTCGTAATAGGATGGCCGGTGTTAACGAAAAGAGAGAATACATAGAGGGCTCAAACCCAGACAGCGTATCACTAAGCCTAGTGGTATGCAACTGGGGAAATATGGATCGAGCGCCGGTGCCAGCAGGGAATCCCAAAAAGAAACTCAAACCTGAGAAGGGATTCGATTACCACCCTCTTATTGACATGTGCTTCAACAATTCAGCACATATTACCCTCGTACTCGAGGCAGGAGCACTTGCGTCAAAGTATTCGATCGCAACCATGCGACAACATGAATACAGAGGGATGCTAATCCATTCTCCTCCCAAGGAGCCTGAGGCACCCTCAATGTATATTGGAGTCAAGGGTGACCCAACAACAGACATCTCTCTCGTCCACCACTTTTACCGTCACCGAACAATGAAGCCTAAGGCTGGTGGTCCCAAGAAGCGACTGTGGGCATGCCACGGTGCGGTATGCCGCCTCACCTTTGGGTACCACAGTACCATCAAGGAGGCAAAAGAATGGGTCCACCCATATTCCGGCCAGAGGATGACGAGAGATGAGTACATGAAGATTATCGGATATGACCCTCTCAAGGGTAAAAATCCTGACAAGGATGGACCCACTGATGGCTCTTACCTCTCACCAGAGGCGTGTCTGACACTGTCGGACCTCGACCCTTCGCCGGTTCTCTGTGAATGGAACGGCCATGTCGAGGGTGATGAGCCACCAGAGGAAGACTTTGAGTCATACGCAGAGATCTTCTCACAAGAAGCATCAAACGATCTTGACGAGATGTGGTGTACAAAAGGGCCTTACAAGGTCATCACCATCGCGATCGTCCATTTCAACTCATACATGACTCATAAGGAAGAACAGAGGCGCGAACTGGTGAACGCGTTCCTCAACGAGGTTCTCCCTTTCAAACCGGATGTAATTGCGGGGGATCTCAATAATATTGCGTCGAGGCTCACCTTAAAAGGTGGAGACGTTCACCCGCGAAACGGTTTGTTTTCTCTATACCTGGAGAAGAAACTTGCAGCATTCAACAGAATAGCAGGAAGGCACTCACAAGTGCGACACCTCTGCTTGAACAACTCTGACCAGCACAGACTGGCACGTGCAGATCGTCTACCGACGGACCCGGCGAAGAAAGTTGCTGACCTCGACTGTATCAACAGTTATATCCTTGACTGGAGTAAAACGCCGCACACGGCGTCACCTAGTCCAAGAGATGCTACACCTGCCGCCGAAAGAACATACTGGGAACGAGTCTCAGATATGTGGCAGGACATGAACAGAAACAGGGATATCGATATCCGTCTGTTTGTCTCAGTCAAGCAGTACTATTCAACTTTTTCTAACCTTGACCTGTGGTTGAGTCCCTCTGACAAAGATTGGCACAGCCCTTTGGGCTTCACGATACAACCAATCCTTACAAAAGGGAAACACAACCGGTCAGATGCCCAGGTTCAGAAGATCGCTGACAAGCGACAGGCTTACAAGCAGCGTAATGCTGAATACTGGGATTACAAAGACTCATTTGTGTATTCATCCGGCAACAGCTGGTACGACAAACAGCAACCACAAGGTAGCTATCACAGATATGGAAGATTCTGGGAAAGGCCGAGGCCTGAACGTCCCAGTGAGCCTGAAGGCCCTCCTCCAAGAAGGAGCCAGGCATCATCGTCCTCTTCACAACAAGATCTACCAAGATCAAGGTCCAGACCTCAAAGAACCAATATTGTTGACAAGCTCAACATGTCTTTGGAAGAGCTGGATGGACTAGAAGAAGAACCGTCACCAACAAAAGGTGACATCGAAGAACACGAAAGAGAAACATCAAACTTGATGTCTGCTCAGAGCGATGAAGAGGAACAAGAGGACGAATCCTCCAGCCGGAGGAGAAGAAGGAAGGCATCACGCCCACCGTCTGCACCGAGCGGCAAGGCACTCAGAACAGCTGCCACAGCAGCGGGGTTGTCGGGCTGGTTCGGACACCGTAATCAAGGCGGTGCAAACGCAGAGTCTATCAAGACTGATGAACCTTCACTTCCCAACTCACTAACCAGTGAGCAAGACTTCTCCGTCTTCAGCATCGCGTGGAATATGTTTCTGCTGCTAATGGGCCTACACTGGATGTGGAAGCAGCTCACCAGGGCTCCCATCAGATGTATGGACCGCCAACAATCAAATGCAAAAGCAGCAGCGAAACGACCACCACAATTTCTCGAACCCGAGAATGAACCACAGACGCGTGAACCTTTAGGACCCAACAGGGTCAATTCTGGAGAAACAACGGATTTGCGACCTGTGTGGCACACTTCCCGAAGCGAAGTCTACCATCTTTCAGACAGCTGTTACCAGCTCAAGCAAGCAAAAGATGTTTCAAGGAAGGTGATGTGTAAAACCTGCCTCCAGGCAGTACAAGTTGCGGAGATTCGCAGGAACGATCCTTTTCAAAGAGGTGATACACGATCACGTGGCACCGAAAGGGACACTGAACGGTTTCAAACCTATGACGATGCAAGTACTACTCCTCATATGAGGCAATTATTCAGTGATGCATTGCATTCACAAATGGCCGAAGAAGCCATGCAGATTACCTATACATCAATCCCTAAGGGATCCGCGGCAAGAGCCAGAGGTACATCTGCACTCGCAAGTGCCTCATCGTCGTCAGTGCCCAAGGCAATGCCACCAGTGCCTAACAAGGCAAACATGTCACCTCCACCTAAGACTCCTCCGCCAAAGGCGAAAGGAACAGTACCTTCAGATCCTCCGAGACCAAAAGGTACTACCAGAAGAGGAGGTCAAAATCGGCGCATTCAACGAAAAGCAGCTAGAGAAGCCCATAACAGTGGACTCTGCAACCATGCAGACGCTGCACTTGGCGAAGCCAATCAAGGCCAGGCCAGTAACACTATGTGCCGAAACATGGCAGTAAGACACGTCAGCTCTATCGATGCAACGGTAGAAGCAGCCGAGCAGTTTACGCAACGCGGGCAACAGCATGTAGAAACATATGATGAAGAGGAACCGTGGAGCACGGAGTTTCTACCAGTCGTGGAAGTCCTATTCAGGAACTTGAGCAGCGACGAAACAACTGTCATACATGACAATCATACGGCAACTATGCCTATTCAGAAATATATCGACCTCCTCAGAATCGCACAATCATTGCGAAACTCTATCCAGAGAGACAAGGAGGAAAGAAAGGATCATCTTGACACCATCCAAGATACTCTATCCAGAGTGGAAATACTTCTAACAGCACTGAAGGACTCAAAAACAGTCTTCAATCAATTGGTCCATTCCTCACTAGAGATAGAGCGAAGACATAAAAACCTCAAAAATGTCCTTGAGACACTTTTTGACGCCCAAAGCTCTGAGGAAGACCAGTCAGAATCTGACCATGAAGAAGTCCTAACTCCTTCTGCAGCACAGTACTGGAACAGCCTTCATGCCCACGCCTTATCTCCCTCAGGAGATGAAAGTGAAAGATCATGGGCGTCATCAGACGGACAGCTTGAAAGAAGAAGGGCCGAACGGGCAAAGGCTAAGCAGCCACAACCGGCTAAAGCCGAGGCAACTCCAATCAGCTCACAAGCTGCACAAAAGGCCGAGCCAAAGGCGACTACATCCAACCATGGATATGAAACTGCAGACGCCGCCTTCACCAGGGCTGAGAACAGATTACTCGGAATCTTTTCAAGTTCCGAAGAAGATCACTCAGACCCGGATGAACCACATCCGAACGTCTATGCTCGAGCCTATGATCCAAACCTGGATCCGAATCTGAGATAAGAAAATTCTCAGAGTTTCACAACAGTGCCTCACAAAGCTCTAACAAGAGCACAATGAAGGGCTGCATAATTCGGTAGAAGAACATTACCAGACCTGATCTTGTACAGATGATCTCTCTGACCAACATGCATGAGCGTGTGCAAAAGGAGTGACCTCAACAGTGTACTTCAGTGCTATACCTAGCATAAACAATATGCTGTTTTTATCATGAGTCCAAACTCCGCAACTGTGACAGTGGGCATAATAGTATATGTGTGAATGTGCGGCCATGCTTCCGGTAAAAGAAAATTAGTGTCTGTTTGTTTGTGTAAACCTCTAAAGGGGTAGCCCTAACAGGTACCTACAGCAATGGCTGCATGCTCATACATATACATTCCGCTGCCCATTGGCTCACAGTGGTTTTTACCATATTGAGACAAGACAAGCTCTCCTTGCGTAGCAAGACAAAACAACTACTGTCCGTGTGCAGGGCGCTGCCCTTTGATCCTTAGGGAATAAACTGGTCATACACCTCCTAACAAGGAGCATTTCCTTGTGGGTGTATCGGCTCACCCCCCCCTCCCCCTTCCCCCCCCCTTAAGCCTTCCTTAAGGGGGGGACCCTTAAGCCCCCCCTTCAAGCCCCCCTTGAAGCCCCCCTTAAGCCCCCCTTAAGCCCCGGTCTGGGGCCCAGCCCCGGAGCGGCGACTTTGCGCCTCCGGTGAACTTGCCTTTGCCCTTGGCAAGCTGGTAAGCGGAAGGCACTGCTCTTGTCCTTGGAGGCTGACCATTGCAACATGTTTGCAGGCTGGGCAGCCTTGGGAGAAAGTCACAAAACACAATCAACGAAGGCAAAAAGGAAATTTTGGAGGATAGACGCCCGCAAAGAAATGGTGGAATTTGGTGGTCTGGAAATTGTGATTTTGTGGCGCGTAAAATTTTTGAAATCGCAAGATTTCCTCAAAATGTTGGGGATTTTGTCGGGGTGAGATGAGTCTTCGCACACTTCACACTGGGACTGTGCCTGGAGAGGACGAGATTGTGGGTGTTGTGGACTCCGTCCAAGGTAATTTTCCCTTTCGCGGCGCAAGGGGCTTGGACCTGTTGTTGCAACTGGGTCCGCGGCTTGGTGTGGAGCAGCTTGAACCCGCAGTGCTCACATTCAGGATTCTGCCGAACTGGTTGAACTCGAAGTTCACAATGTTCAGCTTGGAGTTCAACCGGAAGTTGAATGGTGCACATCCAGCCCACTCGAGCCAGACCAAAGATTTCAACCTTTCCGGTGTCAGAGACTCCCGCCCCCGAGGCTGCCTCCAGTTTAGCTGAGCTGCGACTCTGGAGGCCGCCCCCAAAGGCTCAGGAGGAAAATCGAAGGAGGCCAGCACAAGGCCGAGCCCCACCCTTCAAGCATGGAGGGTTTCATTCTCGCCGTCGTGCCCGGCGCTTGGCGACAGTTCTTCAGGAGTGCCACGCTGACCGGGACAGCTTGTTCAATCTTGCACCCCAGAGAGGCCCCCTACCTACGACCAGACGCCGTGGTACTGGAACCGGCACCCGGCGGACAACGGAGGATGGAGGCTCGAGCGTTGACCCGAATCAGGGCCCCGCTGCTTCATTGTGGCGTGCTGCTGCCGGTGCAACTGATGTTCTACCTGGCACGGACTTTGGTGGATGAGCCGGCCGCCGCCAGCCTTCTACAACTCGTGCGCATCTCTCCAGTTTGTCAGAATGGCCATCGATTCATGGAGATTCGCGTTAAAGTGGAAGCATTGCTGCGCGAATGCTGGAGGGCTTCCAGCGTGGACGCCTGCCTGCCAGACGGGGGGAGTTCGACCCACAGATGTTCTCGTACCCGGACGTCTGTAAGGGTCCTTTCGGCTTTTGAAATCCCCTTGGGGCTGCAAGCCGCCCACACTCCCCATCCAATCCGCTGGCCTTTTGCATGCGGCCCTGATGCGCCTCCGGGCGGCTGCTACCACCCCAGGCTGGGATCTCAGTGCAGTCGTGGTGTTTGGCTGAGGGGGCCCCAGAAAAAGGACTTTTACTTCCCGGTGCGCTTGTGGCGTTACGCCCATCTTGAAGCGTGGGACATCAAAGCCAAGGTTCTCATTCATCACCTCGTGGCCCAGGAGTCGGGTGATAAGACAATGCCTGATGGGAGCCGTGCGTGGTGTCGCCTAGGCGACCCCTGGGACCAAGAACACTGGAAAGCTGAAGCTGACGCCTTCTTGGCGCAGGGTGGACTCGGCCCTGGCATTCAAATCCCTTTCATATCCTCGGAACTCATGCCGCATCTCCATGAGCCCGATTTGGATATGCACAGGTACAGCTTCCACCGTTTGCGTGAGATGTATGCGCAGCGCAATTTCCAAATGTTGTACCTTCTGCACGAGTCCCAATTTCCGCTTGGCGGCAACGACATGCAGCGCCTGCTGGATGCTCGGCTTGGCCGCCGCAGTCGACACTAGACCGCGCCCAGTAACAAGAGGCGTCTGCCCACATGCCAGCGCATTGCGACCGCCGACATACGTCGTTGGGTCAATTGCTTCGCCACAGGCTATAGGTCTGGATTTGTGGACTTCGTGTGCACGATCGTGACACAACAGGACGCCGGGGCTGACCGTTGTTCGACGGAACTAGAACGGCGGCCGGAGCTTTGACTTTGGGCTCCACCGGTAGTCTTGGACAGCTTTGGGCGACGGCCTTCTGCTGTTGTGGATCGGTCGCTGAGGCCCCGTAGCTCGTGCTGAACGGCCAACACCGGCAAAGCCTGTGCGCCGCAGCTAGCTTTTTTGCCTTACTTCTAGGGCCGCCTGTTTCACCACTGTTTTTTGGATTTGGTTTGTTGGTTTGTCTCGTTTGTAGGGACCGAGTGCTACAGCCGTAGTCGACGAGGCCCGCTCACGCCAAAAAAAATGACCGGGACAGCTTGCCAACACAAGGCAACACCCCGCTCACCGCCCCGAGATGAACTGCAAAGAGCATACGTCCTCTTTTTTTGGGAAAGGTTTTCTGCAACCAAAAGAAGCCGGTCCCTGGAGCCGGCTTCTTGAAAGCCTTTCTGTGGATGGTGGAGAGTGACCTTGAAGCGGCCGAAGCCCTAAAGGTTCACCGACGTCTCGGCTTCTTTTTGTCGAGAGCCCAGCCAAGCTTCTCGTTAAGGGAACCTCCTTGCTGATCACACTGGTAGTGTAGAGAGCTTGCGCTGCGCAGAAGTTCGCAGCCGACAGTTGGATGCTGGGCTCTGCGAAAACATGCGTCCGTTCATTGTGTCATCTCAGGTCCTTCTGCGGCTCAAAAGAAAGCTGCTGCTGCCAGCAGTGCCCCACAGGATGGTTCGCGCTGCACCCTGCGTAGAGATCATACGGATCTTTCCCTCACTTTGCTGAGTCTTGTTCAACAGCTCCTGCTGACTAAGTCCGCACACTGCAGCTGAAAGAGCCATGTTCGAATTTGTTTGTTTTCACCGCTGTCTTGTGTTTTGCTCGTGTTTAACCGTAGTTCATTGGGACTCAGTACTCCTGTTGTAGCTACCGACGCCAAAAAAAAGGCGAATCGAGCAATTGCATTTCCGGAAGTCGAAAAACTTGAGTCTTTTCGACCTCACTCGGCAGGAAAAGGGAGGTGGAAAACAGATGCAGGTGGACAACCAAGATGAATCAAGCGCAGTCGGAAGAGGAAGCTCGTGCAGACTTGGCCGGATGTCGTTCAGCCAAGGTGACGAGAACAGCAGCCGAAGCAGTTTCCTGGAATCGAGAACGACTTGTGAACTGACAACACTTCCATTACGCCCTCAACAAAGCTGCAGTCGCCATTTGGCTGACTGTGGTTGACGGTGACAGGATTTCGTGTGGCTTTTTCTTTTGTTCGTAAAAGCGATTCCACAAAGCATTTCGTGTGGCTTCTTAGTTTTTGTTTTCGTTAAAACGTTTTGAGCACGGTTGATTCGAAGCCTCGCAAGGAAGCTTCAATAGTTTTACAAAGCTTGGGGAAGGGAGACCTCTCTTCCAAGCTCCCCTTGAAGTTTTCTGAAGTTCCCTTGAAGCCCTTAAGAATCTTCCTCCGAAGCCCTTCTTGAGAATTCCCTTCTCAAGGCCCGAATCACGTCCGCTTCAACTCTTGATGGTCAACCAAGTGATCCAAGCGAAGGCCATTGTTGTGACTGCGCGGTTCGAAAAATCGATATCAATGGCACCGAGCAGCAAAACATCTATTTTATCAGCTTTTCTGCGCGCTACGGGCATTTATTGGATAAAGAGGAGTTTGGCTTTTGGTTTTCGCGGAGCCGGGTTCCAAGATGGTCGTCATCCAACCACTCGATGCATGATGTCTTCAACAACGGCCTGGACCTTAGCAGTGCCCTTTCAGATGCGTCACTGGTGCTCTCGTGGTGTCTTGCGGTGTTGTCACTTTGCCAGTCGCTCCCACACATGGTTGAGCTGCCTTTTTTTTGCAAAGCACCTGTGAAAGGAGCTGGTGCGAATTGACTCTGCCGATTGCACTTGCCTGGGACGTCCCAGTTCCACTGCGGTGACCGGAATGGACACTTAATTGTGCAGCGTCTTGTCCTACTTGGGCGTCTACGGACTTTAGTCTGTGTCTCTAAGTGAAGGAAATTAAAGATTAGTCCCTTCAGTCATCCCGTGAATCGCCAGTTGGACTTTGCTTTGTCGAAAAGGCAGTGCCGAAGCAGACTCAATGGGTGGGCACACAAGTGTCTTAAAGGAACCCATTGCGCCAAAAACACTGCCAGACACGTGCAATCCAACACGTGGTCTAACAAGAGGCGAGCACAACAGCGTTAACGAGGTTCCCAAACAGGCATCTGAAATGGCACAAACATCTAAAACGCAAAGGCTCCGAAGCTGAGTTTCCAAAATTTTCAATCGCATTTATTGCACACGTCGGATGGTGGTTGCTTGAAAAAGAGTGGCCATGGCAGCAAGAGAGCGTAAAGCCAGAGAAGTTCCAAATGATTGGACTGCAGTGGATGCGTTCTGCCGCCACATTGACTTATCCTCGCCGTGGAGTAGATGTCCAGAACCATGTCGCATTAGCGAAGCCGAACCAGTCGAACACGAGCCAGATTGCAGACCTGCCCTGGGTTCCTGCGCTTTTATCCTCTTCAGCAAAGTATTGAGTGTTTCCGATCTATGGGTTTTCTGGATCTTTCCAACGTGAAATTGGCATGATTTTCTATTATGCAAAGGGGTGTTCTGGTAATTTCCGAAGCATTTCGGAAGATCTTCACAATTTATCATTTTGATTTAATTACATATTTCCACAACAAAGAACAAACAGATGGACAAGAAGCACTTTGTGTACTTTTTGTGGACATGTTTCAAAACCACGAATGTTGCACCGGACCTTCTGGTTTGTTTTGATGTCATTTTGCAACAGTTTTTGCGTTCATCATTCAATCCCTTCAAGCGGACGGATCAAGACAACCAAGTTCATTGCTTCAAGTTCTGGACCACCCAACTTTGCTTTGGTGAATGTTTGAGCCTAGCTTTGAAAACATGTGACAATAACGATTCGCAGCATTAACATGCAGGCCCAAATCCGAGTGGTTACATGTTTATAGTTCTATGTATATTGGTGCGAACTGAATGAGATATCTTGGTGTGTTCTTAAGCTGGATCGTTCTGAAATTACATGTCAGGTTCCACGGCACAAACGACGTTGTTTCAATCTTTGAGATATGATTTTTAGTAAGTGTGTCCCATATCGGTACAGATTTGTCAACGTGGCAGTGCACTACGGGTCCTCTCCGTTGCGAGTCATGAGACTAGCTCCACATGTGCCTCCAGCCTCCAGCAGGCAGGCAGACTGTGATTGCGACGGCAACCCGCTGCGAAGCGGCTTTCGTTTAGCTTTTATGTGGTTCGAGTTGCACGCTGCCAAGAAACCAAAAGATGTTTTGATATCGTTGTTTTGGTGGATGAGCGAAGACAGATGTTAGAATAATCCAAAACCTGCCATCTGCAATTACAGAGTGTGGCGCTGTTGGTCGACGTAACTAACACGCAGTCAATCGTGTTCGAGACATTTCGAGCAAGAAAGTGTACGCTCACAAGCACTACACCTACGCTTTCGCATGCCCGAACTTGCAATGGTTTGGAATGCATGGCAGTACTTTCTCATCCAAAGCCGACGTGTCAGCACCAAGAGGTCGACACTTGACATGCATAACGAAGGTACGTAACATTGAGCCATTTTCGATCGGTGCAAACCAGCGGTCATGACGCCCATTAAGTTCCAACAAACTCAACAAACATCCCTTAGCGTAGCTGCACCGACGCATCACGAGTATTCAAGCCACCAGTTAGCACATGACTTGTTTTCGTTATGTCGCAATCGACAGTGGGATGGTCATAGACATCTTGCGGATTAGGCAAGCGGCACAGACGCAGCACCGAACCAGACCCGCCGTCGCATTTGGCTATGCCGAAGCAGACGCGTGCCAAGGTTCGCACATGCTGGGTGCGAGTTGCTGTGAGAATGCATGAATGTGGACAATCAAGCATGTGACAAATGTCGTTGTTGTGTTTGCGATGAGGTGTCAAGGAGCATGAGACACAACCCATTAGCCCACGACATTTTGGAGGACGGACAGGGCAGCGTGGTTTGATGGTTAGTGATGCGGCATGCGTTGTGTGTCACGCAGGAGGAAGCCAACAGAGGCATTCGAACGGTCCCGTCAGATTCTGTGATTTTGCACAACAGCTTTGCAGTCAGGGATCTTGGGTTGTTTAAGGCGGAACAAGTTGCGCCGTGCGGATGATGATGAGGAGTGTTGTTGCAGCCGTGGCAACTGCGAACAAAAATTTTAGATTCATGTCTGTTGGCGGAATGCTCGGAGGATTCGAATGCGGTGGTTCCATCCAGTGTTGCCAAGAAGGTGATAGGGATGGCAGCGTTCTTACACCGTCTCAAAATTGGATCCAGAATCGTGCTGATGTGCATGCCAAGAATCTGTTTGAGGTCCAAGCCCAGAAAGCAGACGAGGAAGATCGCCCAGATGATTTTCCGGAAGATGTGGACAGACATGGAAATGAGCAGATGGACATGGAGGCCATGATCGTTTTTCGAATCTTCGAGAGAGATATGCAGAGTCCAGGAAGCTGTCGAGGAGATTGATGTCGAAGTGGACGAGGTGGATCTTATGTGCTGTCGTTGACGACAGCGCCCATTTTTGCATTTTCAGGATGGCTACATTGTGGGTCCCAATGCATCAGACGAAGATGAAAGAGCTCGATGACTCAAGTTCACAGTTTATGATCTTTCTTGCAGTCAGCCTTTGTGCCAAGGCCATGGCTTTGTTTCTTCCAGGGAAGACTTCTGCCCAGGCCGGATTTTGTCAATGTTGCAGTGAAGCTTTTGCAGCTACTGTGTCAGGCGGGCCCCACGCTTGCAGACATCATCCTGCAGAAGATCCAGGCTCGGTAAATGTTGCGAGTGTCAGCGATGTTGTTGGACTTTGGATTTCGCCGAGGAGTCTGAAGCCCGCAAAGAAGCAACTGATGGCGATGGTGCCTCGTCACACCAAAAATCTAGTGCAATCGTAGAGCATGAGCAAGTTTGCCATATTGCTTCTACGTAGAACGATGTAGCACTCATGCTAACAAGTTGTGCACGGTTTGCTCCATGACCTAAGATTTCAGCTGGGCTCACCTTTGAACTTGGCAGCATGTGTCATGGGGTTGAGGTGTCGCAAGCGAAGCCGGCTTATCGCCCAAGGTCGTCCAAGCTCCATGGCAGAGAGAAGTAAGCAGCACGCGTTTGTACATGTTTGTGGCGTGAGTCATTGTGATTAATCTGAATAATTTGAGAGGTTTACGGAGAAATCGGGAAGTGGTTGAAGTTCTACAAATCGGGGGCCATCCCCAAAGCCTTCAAGGCAGAGAAAGCTCAGACAAGGGTGTGTGGAAGGAACGTGTGTGCTAGTTACGATGGCAGGTGATTCCCAACTTGACAAATTGGGAGGAGGCGCCGTGCCGATTTTCAAATGTGTTTCCGCGAGTCGTAATGGCTTGCAACATCAAGATGAGTTGACTCAGGTTCTCGCGTTGACCTCTCCGCTAACATGGAGTCCAGCTGCCATGTATCAGGCGTACCATTGTGCCAATTGCGACTAAGCCGGAAGTTTGCAAGTGCGGCACAGCAACACTGATCACCCCGCAGCCTGACTTGGCTTGGCTTACTTGCATCGATAGACTTCGTGCGCTTGCTGTTGCGCGCTGGGCACCGAGCAGATCTTGCCGAATTGCAGCCATGCGGACGATCACTGACGAGATCATGGAGAAGGTTTCGAACTGTTCGGTGATATCGGAAATGATGATCCTGATAAAGATGCAGGAGGAGAAATGGAATCTTAAGTTCTTTCTCCAGAATCGACCAGACCTCGCCGAGAAGTTGCAGAAAGGACAGACTTTGCGTTTTCGAACTGCCCCCTGCATGTCCTGAAATCACCCAAGCTTTGCGTTTTGGTTAAGGAGCTTCCGGCTCCACATCGATGCAGGCCATGGCCATTATCCCGACGCATCTTGAATTTCTGTCGGACAACTCACCTGCAGGCTTCGCGGTCTCTTCCGCAGCTGCCGAAAATGCAGATCATCGGCGGTAAACCTGTGACGTGGCCGGATTGGGGCATTCTGCCACGAGAAGTGTACGCAGGGTCCCGCAAGGGGGGTCCTGACCTATCCTGTGCTCCGTAGCCAGGTGCCATCTATCTTGAACAGACAGATCTCCCACCGTCGACACGACTGGGGCAGGCCCTCTTTCCTGTCGTCTTGATCCAGCCTGCACGCTGCCCCCGGACCGTGCTCTGCGCTCAGGCTCTATTCAGATGCACCTGGATGGAAGCAGTGAAGTAGCTTTGCTCCCGAGCACTTCTACACAGAAACCAGGAGAACGGACAGGTTGGTAGCTGTGGTGTTGAAGAGCAGGTTTCATGTTTGTTTGGCCTTTCTCATGTTTCTGTGTGCTGGAGTCCGAGACTTGCAACGAGGCCGTGAAAGCCGGGTGCAGTTTCAGGTTTTACTGGCGAACGTGCGATGAGCCCGAAGGGCCAGCATCACTTCACGACATTCCAAAGCAAAGAAGCTTCGAGTAGGTCTACATCTTGCTTGCACTGGTTGGAATCGCGTCGTCAGCAAGCAGAACTACAGCAAAGGGTAGCAACCTTTCGCTTCTCTCGCAGGCCTCTGTGATCTTTGTGTCCAACTTGAACCCGCGCCTCTTGACTTTAACTGTTACATGGCCAGCAGCCGTGGGCCTTCGTGTGTAATTGTTGAGGAATGGCCCAGCGCTTCTTCAACTTGGTGCGGCACCAATACGGAGCAACAACTACATGAGCATGATGATGGTGGTGGTGCCAGGTCCTTCTGCCAGCAGTGCGACAGGACATCGCAGAGCCTTCAGCTCAGTTCCTATTGTCAAGAGCAGGAGTTGTGGAATTGTGACCGACAAGTCACTAGGCACAAGAAGCTCAACTTCCACTACTACAGGCAGCACTCATATGGATGGACCAGCTTGGCAAATAGGTTTTTGGTGCAGCGGTGCCTGCTAGGGCTCTTCGGAAATCCCTGTTCAAGCCGGCGGCTTTCTTCAAGGCGATCTCGGCAATTGTCACGAATGAAGCGATGAAGTCGGTAGCAAGCTGCTTCCTTGCGAGCGGCACCATTTCCGTGTGCCGGAGGGCACCGTCTCTCACTCACTGACTCACTAGCTCATTAACTCACTCGCAACACATTGTGTGGCAGGTTTCTTCGAATGTGCCTGTGTTTCTCGCAGTTCGCCGTTTGCACACAGCTCGCAGGGAATCCTGCTGCCCATGGCTGCAGAGAGCTGCACCTTGCGGGAGGACGCAAACAGTGTCCTACCTTCTTCGAGTGGCCTTCGTTGAAGGCAGACTGACTTCCCTCCTTACAGGCCGTCATCATGGGATCTGTCTTGGCCAAGGCATCTGTACCTGTCATGCACGTAAGGGCCTCAGCAACGGACCCTTGTCGTTTGAAGCGTGTCAGGCTGCGAGAAAGTTTCACATGTAACGCTTTCCTAGGTCGCCGCCAGCATTGTTCGCCTATGTGTGCCTCATCTCTTTCTGATACTTCGGTTTCAGTGGAAGTTCGGGTTTGTGCATGAGATTTCTTGCAACCAGCTGAGACCATGACACCGTGGTATGGGACTACGGCAATCCTGCTGGCTGCACAGCTCAACAAGAAGTACCCGGGCTGACTGGGTTCAAGCCAGTAGACGCTGTGGCGAAGATCTTTCGGTGACTCATTGCTGCCCAAAATCCAGCCAGTGGTGCAAGTATCTAGTTTCTGCGAATTCGCAAGCTCTGCATGTGTTGGCCCAACTTGACTGTGCTGTTGCAGTTATCTGGTGTTTTTCATGTGGGCAAAGTGCTTGGTCGCAGCTCACATCTCAACCCTTAATGCGCAATCTTCTCAATGCTGAGTCCAGGTATGCATTGCCACTCAAGGTGATCGAGTGCTTGGTGGCTCATTTCTGTGCATTCGCTGGCGAAGACAAAATGTTGCCTTTGGCTTCTCGGCAGCGCGTTGAGTTGATTCGGTCCTGTGGCGAGGGTGTCTTCCTGCAGATCAGGTTTGGCATCGGGCGCTGCTCATTTTTGTGCAGACTCTTGGTAGCAGAAGATTGCTGCAGTGCATTTTGCCGTAGGTGTGCTCTGACCTGAGGAGATACAAGTTTGATCTGTCCGCAGATCAGAAAAGACGAATCAAGGAGCCAGAGCATGAATGCCTCCTTCAAAAAGGTTCGAAGCGTCACGGTGGCGCTTGGATGGTGTCATGTATGTCTTTGTCCGCATGCTTTTATATGCGTGTCGTGTCGGCTAAGATTCTGGCGGCGTACTGCAATGCCCGAATGATGATGCATTCTAGTGATTGTAGCGGTGTCAGGTGTGGCAGTTGTATCGGTGCATCGCCTGGGCCAGAAAGACATACCTTATGGCCTTATGCTCCATGCTGTCCGTTTGGCTGTAGCCCAAGCCCCAAAGATGCTTTGTCACCCCAAACACAGCCAACAATGCCATTGCTGGCTTGGGAGTGCTGGATCTCTGTGCACTGCCAGATCTTAGAAAAAAGGAGTGCCTCGAGTGTGGTCCATTGCTGGTCTGCTGGTCTTTCTGCTTGCTTTTGCCTGGCGCTCCTGGCTTCTGCTGTTTTTGGGCTTATCTTAACTGCTTTCTTGCTTATCAGTGTTTGTCGATCGCTTCGCACGTATTGCTGCTTGTTTTGGACTTGATTGCCTTCTGCCTTTCGTTTCGCCTCTGCATTCGCTTTTTCGTTTTCGTATTTCCATGTGTCGCCTGGTTCGTCTTGACCTTTGCTTGTCGCTTTCTGGTTTATCCACGTCCTTCTCTACGACAAGCTATCGGATTTTAAAGTCGGAACGTTCTGTTATAGCTAACAGCTTATCGTAGGATTGCATCTTGCGGCACACTGGTGGGAGGCTCCGCTTTGCAGGATTCGTCTGCGGCAACCTATTGAGCCATGCCAATCTCGGGTTGTCACAGAAGCTGTATAGGGAAATCTCGTTTGGCCAGAGTGGCTCTTTGCCGCAAGCCATTCGGGATTCGGGATTCACAATTGGCAAAGTCCTGTTTCGCGGCAAGCTAGTTGAACAAATGTAGGAAGCATATGGGAAGTTGCAACTTGCCAAATTCCGCATAGTAATTTGATGGAACCCTGCAAGTGGTAATTTCGGCAGCTTAGAAGTTATAACTTTCTCTATCTTGACCACGAAACAGGATGTGGCCAGGTGTTCTCCCGTCCGCCTATACTTGCAAAAGCAGTCCTTCAAGCTTTCCCACAAGCTTTTGTGATTAGATGCGATCCTCCGAGTTGACATTCCCAAGAAGCTTGCTGCAAAAGAAGATCCTGTCGAGCTGTCTTTCCCAAATAGCTTCCCACGAAACAGAAGCTGGAGTTTTCCGGCCGAGCCACCCCCTCTCCAACACACAGGCGGGCCACGCCTTAAACAAAGGCCCGCCCACAGCCAACGATTTCAATGTTGGCGAGTTACATTGGCGGTTGTGGTATGTGAGTGCGGTTTTTGAGGAGCTACTGCGAGTCCATTTTCATGAGTCTGCGGCATCCTCAGCAGAACAGTTGCCTGTTGACTTCATCGTAGTCGCTCTGGCGAGACTTCGTATGAGGTTGGCCCAGAGATTCGGAGAGAACTGGCGGCCAAACAGGAGGAAACTCCGATGAAAGAGTCCGTCAGTGTTTCATGAAGCTTGGCAGTCCTGCTTCTGGAACCTCAGATGTAACCCATGTGGTGGCTATGCCTGCGAACGAAGCAGGGCGTGACGCCATCCCTGGGTACGGAAAGGGTAGACAGATGATTGTGTGCATGAGGCAGGACAAACAATCTGGAAATGAATCTCCTGCCCCTCCTCCTGTTGTCGGAAACTGTGTACGGCTCACCATCGAACCCGGCTTTCGGGACACTCCCTACGTGCCTCGTCAGTGTTGTCCCGGTGCACGCTTTCCTGCAGGAGATGGCTTCAGGTGACATGGAGATCGGATGAGCGAGTCCGTTTCCATCTCTGTAAGACTGTCAGGGCGCCGTTAGGGTGCCATTGGGACGCAGTGAAATGCCAAGCATTGCACAGCACTCACCACTGGCAGCATGTTCTGGTTTGGCTTCGGCTGAAAAATTACCGACCTCCAGCCTTCTTTTGAGGACATGTCGCTAGACTACAAGCACACAATGGTTCAGCATCTCATTTATCAGAGGGTCTCGTCTGTGTCGCTTCTTTCCGGTTTCGCGGTGCCGTGGCTTTCTGACGATTTTCGTTTGACCCCGTGGCTCCCTCTTTTCGAATACCTTCATAGTTGCGCCATGTTGCGCCACTGTATGGCAGCCTTGGGGCAATTGATCGTGCTATATCTTGGAGCGAATTGAGAGCCTGACACTTGCTGCTTACAGCTGCAGTTTTTTGGCCTGATAGCTCCAATGGCACGTTGGACAGGGCATGGATGCCGCAGCCCAAGTGTGAATATAAGTGCAGGTTCAGGCAGGTTCCCAGCAAATTGCAATACAAGTAGCTTATGTCAGGACCTTGAACGAGCTATCAGAGTAATCTTTGCGCAGGATCCGCGCCGGCCCTGGCACCTGAGGGCCTGGGTTGTTTTTGCATCGCCATCGCATCCTGTTGCTCAGGTCCATCACTCCTTCGGCATGGGCCCGGACCTCGGACATCGGCCTCGTGTTCCAAACCACGGTTGAAGGTCCGGGAGGAGGCCACCAGATACTGCGAGGGCATCAAGGCTCTTGGCGGCACGTGGCGGCGCATGCACAGAGCACCCATGTGCGATTGAGACACCTTTGGAGGCGCGTCCAGACTGTACCTGCCTTGGTGGCCGTGTGGATTGCAACTTCCGACCGTAAGTTTACTGTCAAGCGCAATGTGGCACCTTCTGCAGCATGACCTTCAGGCCGAAGCGACACGCTCTATTTCTGGATTTGAGCAAGACCTGACTATTCCATTGGTTTTAAGGTTGGATCCTGTGCTGGGAGCGGCTCGTGCAGACCGATGTGTTAGAGGTGACAGTTGTGCTTCCCTCGGTCACGGGAGCTGTGGAGATATCAATCGTGCACAGGTCAAGTTCTGGTGCCTTCAAGCTGAAAGCTTAGACAAGTTGTATGTGAGAGAGGCGCTCCCGGCACACGAAGCAACCTCAGGTAATTCTGCAGGCGCTGTCGTCAAAGCCCAAGGCTTGCTGGGAGATGACATGTTGTGCTGCCTCCGGGTGAATTAGGTCGATCTCGCCAGTGGCCAGAGTAGAACTTCGAGGCAAAGTGCTCCCTGGCAGCAGGCTTCCATAAGTTTCCTTGGGGTTTCTCTTTGCGAGCGGCCAAGGCTTTCTTGGCTGAGGGAGGTGGCCGGCAAGAAACAAGAGGTTTCGGTCACAAAAGCCTGCAGCCACGTGTCGGTCAAATCAGCCCAAGGAGGTCGTGGTCAAGAACAAAGTCGCACTTGTGTATGTGGAAAACTTACACTTAGCGCGTGTTTTTGTTGAGCACATTGGTGCATGCGAGTACTTGTTTCGCACAAGGCAGGTCTCATCAAGTTCGATTATCCGGCGCAGTGGCCGTCCGCTTGGCAGGAGCGAAGTCCGTGACAACAGCGAGTTCAGGAAATTTGCTGTTGAAGTTTCGACGGTTCACAAATGGAAGTTTCTGAAAATTAGGGGTACCTTATTTTGGTCCCTTAAAATAAGGATCCTACTATTTAGGGTACCATATTAGGATGCCCTATTCTCGGAAACTCACAAATGGCTTCACTTCCAGAGTTCCAATCAAGATTAGAAGGGGCCGCTGCGGTGCTAGGCTTTGCTTGTTCAAGCTTCTGTGCAACCCGCGGAAGCGAAGCATCATGGATGTTTCGAGCAAAAAGACAGTCCGTGACAGCGTGAGTAGCATGCATTGGCAAAGTCGGCAGGTGGACATTTCGTGGCAAAGCAACACCTTATTGTGGAGCGTTCATGTTTTTTGTCTGTCTGTTGCATGTTATGATACGTTGTGTAGCCGACCGTGCTAGAATAGACATCTTGGCGTCACAGAGAGATTTTGTGTAGCCTCCTTACTGGTCAATGACGGATCCCAACAAGCACACTTAGTGGGAGAGTCTTGTTTGACTTGAACGAAAGCGACTTTGCTGATGACAGGATTTGATTGGCCTGATGGACTTAGGGCCATGACCTTATTTCAAGATCTGGATTCTATCTAACTTTCAGATTCTTCTGTGGAGGCTTCCGTTGGTAGACTTCTTTTTGCGAGTCAGCCCCCGAGAGCACAGAAGATTCATTGAAGACATTCGCCGTCGCTGTCTCGATATCGCTGAGAGGTGCTTGCCATCTTTGACCAAGAGGTTGTCAACGACGACGTCGCCCGAAGCAACGAGGACGCTTTCACAAGGTCATATTACGGTTCCAGCATTGTTCCGACTGTTTGATTTGCGATGTCGCAGGATCGCCAGCGTGGCCACTGGACCCAGTCCAAGTCGCCTGTTCATCGGCCGGAGACCTCTGTGCTTTGAGGTCATCAGATCAAGCACGCGATGCGTGAGCGTGTCTCGGTAGATATCGGCAGGGACATGCTGTGGGCCTGGCATAGTGCGTGCTCCTAGGCGATGTAGTGTCGCTGGTCGAATGCTGGTACAAGCCGTTCCCTCAGCTTCTTGTTCACATGCAGTACAGCCTGTTGCCTGCTGACCCAGTAATCATTTATTTTCAGCTTGCTGTAAATTCAGCAAGAGGTAGCACACTGGATTCAGTGGTGGCACTGCCTTGATTCGAGACAAGTGGCAAGTTGCCATGATTAGCCATGGTTGCGATAGACCTCACCATCACACCTCAGTCGGATATTCGTCGAAAGGAGAGAAGTCTTTGACCGCATGTCCGGGCTCCGCATGCCACACAGTGGCAGAGTAGTCATCTCTTAAACTTGCGATTCCTCCATGTGTTCTAACTTTTCATCTTGAGCTTCGTTCAGCAAGGTGTGCAGATGGTACAAGATTTTTCTAGTTTCTTTCGTTTTTGCTGAACCTATGGCATACATTGCATACATGTCGAAACAATTGGAACGACAGTGCCCTCAAAGACAACATGTAACAACTTAAGCGATAAGGGACTTGTGCGGATGAACCAGTCGGGAATGGTTGGATCTTGCAGAAACCAGTGGCCTTAGAGCCAATAAGTGTCACGGGTCAGAAAATCTGACGAGATTTAACTAAAGTGTGAACAGTCTCTTGTTTAATAGAGAAAACATCCGAGACTATAGTCTTTGCCGCCTTTGCCACCCGCTCAGAAATTTTGCATTGGTTGTAGTGAACACGCGAAAATACCCTTTTGGCATTGTGGGGTTTGCCATCCAGCGCTCGCTGGAGGGTTTGGAGCTTGCTTTTCTCCTTGAGGTTTGTTTCTGTTCCTTACGGTTGTAGGATCTGTTGCTCAACGTCCCGATGATCCAACATTGAAGCTTAGCAGGCACGAGGGCATGCAGGCTTCAGCTTGATGCGACAACAAGCGAATCCTTGCGCAGCAGATGGCATGTATTGTGCCGTACTAGACTGTGCAACCGCAAACTGTAGTGCGGAAGCAGTGCGAGCAGAACCCACGGCAGCCAGCTCGAGGGGTCGAGCATAAATTTTCTACATGATTCTTCTTTCTGGTGCGTCTGGTTGGTAATTTTGCTATGGACCGAGCCGAGACCACCCAAGAAAAATGACTTCCAATGGGATGACAAAGCACATGCCTAACATCTGCAGCAGTAAGGCGGCTTAGACAGAACGTTTGCCTGCGTCACGTCGAGCATTGGTAAAAGCTTTCTAAAGATTTGTACAGGGCAGAGGGTTGAGATTCCCACGAGGTCATCCACAGTTTTAGATTGTAAACATGAGCAGTGCTTGGGTCACGTATGTCAGTGTTCATTCTGTCTTTCTTTGTTCTCTGCTGCGTGTTTTTAGTGGTGTTTGTTTCCGTGACCTTAACGGTACACAGAAGGCAAATCCTCGCATTGCATCTTAGCAAGGATGCCTTGCTGGAACAGATCATGGCGCTTGTCCCCAACCGCAGAAAGCACTTCTATAGGAGACAAGGCTTCTGCAGGAATGGATAAGATGAGAATCATCTAGGAGATGAACCGTCAGACAAGTTTATCCTGTTTCCTGCAGGATAGCACCCATTATTTCGCATGTCTCTGGAGACAGACGAGACTTCAGTCAGGATCTTGACCACGTTGAAGGGTGCTGCCTGTCGCCCAGCCGTGATAAGATGTTGCCGAGGGTTCTGATCAATGGCAGATATGCAAACAATCGAAGCATGTGCAATTGAGCTCCGAGGCACCACACATGGTGCGGGACTGCTTGAATCACGGCTGCACCATGTGCCGAGAACACCCAGCAAGAGTTCAGCAACCGAGCCGTTGTTGCATTTCAGGAAAGTGACGGCCCTCTACGTGGTGTGGGCTGCCTCCTCGTTCGCTCCAGTGTATTGAGGCATGTTCGCAGAAACAGACGGAAGGACCCTTCCGGGGTGAGATGCAAGATGCCACTAGTGGAATGCTAAGAATGTTTGGGCCATGGGTGAGTCACCGAAATGTTTCGGTTAGCAAAGACTAGTAGGAATTCTCGGGGCGTCCATGTCAAACTCCCGGGGTCAACACAGTTTGACTGCGAGTTGAAGGATCTTCCCCGTCAAGGCGAAGTCTGTGCTTCACACTTCCAGCTTCCTCGTTAAGGTCTTCCAAGTGTAAGCAAGTGTTGTGCATCACGTGGAAGTTGTCCAGAACTCCAGCACCAGTCTCGAGTCTTCAATACATGTGCTGCGACCGCTGAGATTGAAATCCTCACGGTGGCCAACGACAAGTTCTTAAGCCGAAGCTTGAGACAGAAGATTGTGATCCTCTGTTTTGACAGCACAGCCTCTTGCTGACCCAGGTGCAGTTTGCAACCTGATTGCAGAAGCTTCGGATAGTGCCGGTGAGGCATAGAGTTCTTGCGTGTGAGTGATGGATAAGATCTTGAATGTTGGGCGACGATTTCAAGACGTTTTGTGTCCCTGTTCGGTAGGCTTGTGAATGTCTTGCTGCAATCGTCAACAAGAAGATGCCCGCCAGCAAGAAGGCCAGCGAAACCGTGAAGATGTATGTTGTCCGTTGAGCCATAGGTGGACAAAGCGAATGCCAGGCTTGAGAGTCAAGGGAGCGTGCGATGATTCCAACCAGGTCTAATGCCCACCATCTCGAACCTCAAGTCAGATTGGCAAAGTTCGTGTACATGTGGGAATGGTGTTGTCCAGCCGTTTTCATAGGCCCTGCACAAGTGCCCAGTTGCGGCACAGTCGATACCGCCAGAAACTGTAACCAATACTTGGTTCAGGTCATGCGAATGTTCAGTTTCGCGAGAAACTTGACACCAAGCAGCAACCATGAGTGACACCACGACGATGATGGTCGCATGCTAGCGCGTGTGAGCAATTAAACATCGGCATGTTTGTCTTGTCTGGTGCCCAAAGAGGTTTTGGCAGAGAGGAGAGCGCCTCTATGCCGCCACGAACACAACAATCGCAAGTTTGCACTGACGCTGTCACTGAGCCACCCCAAAACATTCCATGGGATGCCCCTCTCCAGGTTTCGTTGACTACTCCTTACCTCTCAAGTTTATGTGTGCAGGTGCAAATGCTCAGCGAGCTACAAATCTTTGCGCGTGCTCTTCTGAGCACCTTCCACCACTAGGCCGCAGCGCGGTGCTGTTACTTCGTGCGCAGCAGGCCTCGAAGCATGTGTCCATCGAGATGGTTCAGACCATCAGCTTGGAAGCCTAAACTCGTAGACTAGACGTCATCTTTTTGAAAGCTCACCCAAAATCTTCCGAGGCTTCTCGTGAAGCAGGCAGACATGATAAACTCTGTCGCAGAGGCTGCGTGCCAGCCCAGCTCTCTGACTTGAGACAGTTTTGGCTGTGAAGGTGACCTTGGAGGCCTACGTTGACCTTCGTGTTCAAAGCGATGCTGACAGCGCGAGGTTGGCCCAGGTGCTTGGGGTCAAAGTGCGGCTTGCTGTCGGCGATCGAAAGAGTGATCGAGGTTGCATGGGAATCCACCAATGCACTGATGCCACTAGTTTTCTGGTTCTTTGCCCACAAGGAGTGCCACGCTCAGCGCGTCTGTGCATCCGCCACCTCCATGGATCTTCCAGCATGTGCATCCAGGCATCAAGTAGCTGTGTGCGTCGAGCCCTTCTTGACGGAGTTCTTTGTGAAGGCCAGGCCGCCTGATTGACTGCCTTGCATGAGGAACACAAGAGCAGCACGGGAGGTTAAAAGTTTCGTTGCAGACGGTCACAAGGGTGACATGGAGATGGCTCCTTGTCACTCTGTTTCACTGGAGCAGGCGGGTGACAATAACAGGATCATTGTTTTGTTCAAGTTCGACTCCCTATGATCCGTCTCTGGTTCAAGATCTCTTCGTCTGGCGCTTTTCTGTGAGTATTGTTTTCTCGCAGGTCAGACCAATCTTGATGCAGACGCTGCAGCCGAGCTTGCTCGTTCAACAAATTCGTAAAGCTTCGGTCACTTTCCTTCGAACTGTGTTTGCTTGGCAGTCTTGGCATGTGTACACAAGCTGTGAATGCCGAACTTGCTTTTTTACCTTGTGAAGCATGTGAGATTGGTACAGGGATACATGCATCGTGACAGGCTCATCATTCAAAGAACTTCCTACCCACCTTGGTCTGGTGCTAAGCGAGGGTACGAACATGCGCTGAGGCCAGATGTAGCATTCGGCATCCGCTTTGCAGCTGGCATCTGACGACTTGCCGACAGCAGTCCATGCGGGCCTGCCTACTCTGGTGCACTTGTGTTTCAGCCAGGAGACAGCGGAACACCAGCACACAGAAGCAAGTTGTAACCCGTCAACCGTGCTCAACCTCTTCGATTGCCTGCTCGCGATACATAGCCAAACAGGCACAAATCGAGACTTCGTCAACCAGGGAAACTGGGTTCACTGGAGCCAGGAAACCCATAGGAACAGTCATGAGACTTTGCACAAATGGGGCCGCGTCTTCGGTGATGATGTTGTCACCGTTCAAAGGTTGCTGCACGGCCGCGTGTGGCATCGTAGCTTGCCTTGCCGGTGATGTGCGATGCATCGTCGGGTCTCTGTCCTGCTGCAACGAAGGCAACTGCTGCTATCGCTGAGGTTTCAGCACAACGACCCGAACTTTGAGGATGAAGAGTTCAGACTCAGTGCACTTCGGGTTCGTGCTGAAAGGCAGTTCGTATCGACACGCAATGCAGAAGTGAGGCAGCATGTTGCATTCATCGAGTTCCGACGAAGCCTGACAAAGATCTACAAGCTTTGACCTTGAAAGACGCAGCTCTTGTCATTTCGTGCATAGAACGGTAATTCTGAGGCGCATCTTCTTAGTCGATGAGCAGTCCCATTCTCAGAAAGCGGACGGAGCACTTTCCAATTGCTGAGCTGGGCCTGCTTGTACCGGTTTTGGGCCCATGTATACATCTAGTCTACACAGTTCTTCTCGAGGCTTGGCTTCCAGTTCGTGCAAGCATCGGTTGCTCAGCTCACCGCGAATCTTTCGGGCGTGCAGCCCATGGAAGCCGCTTGGCATTGCTTGCACTGTCGCCTTATTGGGGCCTCGGCGCTTGTTTCCATCTTAGGTGGACGCAGTCCTCTACCTCTTCAAGGAAGAACCCGTATGTTGTTTGGAGCGTGTGCAAGCGCCAGCGTGGCTTGCAGGAGGCAGGAGAGACAGTGAGGCAGCTGGAGCAGCACTTGCAGGCCTGTTCTCATCATCGTTTCGGGTGCACAGAACGTGCGACGGGACGGCGGATGGCAAATTAACCTTTCATAACCTTTCCACAACCCCCATATGTGCCCAAAGCCCCGTCGTGCCACGAGCAATTCCACACGTTACCACCCCGAACACAGCCGGCCCTGCAAACGGCACGTTTGCATGATGTGGGGTATCTGTGCAACACGACAACGTCCACATCCGGCACATCCATGAACAGTGATTCCACGCTGTGTGACGACATCCACGGGCGGGTGGGGAGCTGTCGGGCTCCGGGCGCATGGGATGCGTATTCTCGTTTTTCATGGCTACTCGGGCAATGGCTCTTGGCAGCAGCAGAAGGACAGGCGACTGCAGAAGCTCCTCTCCTTCTTCAATGTGCGGTTACATTACATAGACGGACCGGTGCAGCTTCCTCCGTTTGCAGCAGAAGGCATCCATCGGCGTTTGTCCTGGTGGTCAATCAAGAGAGAGGATAGCTGGACAAAGCTGCTGGCATACTTGCATGAGGTCTTCCGGAGGGATGGACCGTTTGATGGAGTAATGGGATACAGCCAGGGCGCCGCTGTTGCTGGCGGTCTGGCTGCGGAGATGCTGCTGGGGCGTTTCCCTGATATGTTCCGATTTGCCATTGTGGTTTGTGGCTATCTGGCCCCGACTCCAGATTTGAAGCAGCTTATCGAGCTGCTCGACCGGCAGGAGCGTCCGCGGGAGTCTCACACAGCCGCTTTGCGCTGGCGGCGATGGAAGAGCATTGACATTCCGGAGCAGAGCTTGTTCCGCCTTCCGACATTGCACATAATGGGAGAAGCTGATAAGGTGACTCCTGTAAGAATGAATCTGGAAATGGCAAGCCTGTTTGCTGATCCTGTTCCTGCCTGAGTTTGTGCCGTGGATGTTCATGCCTGTAAGACCAGCAATCCGCATCAAAGACGCAGTGCTTCATTGTTGCACATGTGAGGCGTTGTGGTGTCCTGCAAGAGTTCACGTTTCTGACGTTCGGGAGCACAGGTCAGCGTGTATCCTGAGACTGAGGTTCTCGTCCGCCATCCTGGTGGCCATCATCTGCCATTTGCGACTGAGCCCATACGGTCCCTCGCAAGAGCCCCGAGCCGCTCTCCTCATCTTTGGAAGCTGGTTCTCTACTCTGAGGTCCTTTTCTTGGTTCCGTTCATGGAAGCTCCGAGCGCATCGCGTGTGCTCAAGGTGCCTCTTGCTGGCAGTGACGATCCGTGCGTGCTTGCTTGAAGCCAGGAGGTGGAGGACGGCCAAGAGCTTTGTCTACAATGTGTGTCTTTCCGGTCAGAAGGAGCTTTGCACAACAAGAGGTGGCATCTGGGCTGCAGATCTGTTGGTAGATGCTTCATGACTCACCGCTCTTTGCGGCAGCTTAGGTATTGCAGTGAATGCTGGGCACTCTGGCAGTCCATGGCTCCCTTGTCAAGCGATGACGAGGCATTGGCATTTGTGGAGAGAAGCCACAGCAAAAAAGGCCCCATTCGATCCGAGGAGCTTGGCCTCGTCAAGGAGCTGAGCAAAGAGATGGAGCAAAGCTTCTACCCTCCAAGAGGTGCCGCGTGGAGCAAGGGCTTCTGCAAATTGCTTAGACAGCATGCTCATGCTGTCCCTCATAAAAATTTTTTAGATCAGCTCAGGCAGTCCAGAAGCTTCTTCTGCTACTGAACTTGCTCCTTCCACTTGCCGGCGATGGGGAAAAAGACGAAGCAACCTTCCCGAATCCTGAACACCTGCGAGGAATGCCTCAACTGAGCGAGCGCAGGCCAAAGGCCCGCTGGCTGGCTGTTTCGTGCAGCTTATCGAATGTGAGGCATTGGCCTGGAGCCCAGCACCCAATCTGGATCGAATACTGTGCCCGCGCATCCTGCCACCTGAGGTCAATGCCGATCACTGGGCAGTTCAGCTTGCTCTGATGGAGGTGTATGTTGCGCACCTGGCATCTCGCTTCACTCCCTGGCAAACTCAAGCGCTCAAGCTCAGGTGAAATATGGCAAGCTGTTTGCACTACACCAGGAGCTGTTCCCAAGGCTTGCCATTTCCGTACTGCTGTGCCGATGCCTTTGGCTGTCTTCGCAGTTGAAAAGCCGCGAGATGCAGTTGTCACAACACAGGTCTTCCGGGATGGTCTGCGAATACTTGTCTAGATGTTGTTCTTCAGATGTGTGCTCCATGTCCGTCCTGTGCAACTAGGCAACTAGGCCGTGTTTTCCGGTATGCTGGGTAGGTATTTCAGCAATGCTGAGATTCGCGAGATCATCGTCGCCCGTCGCTCCTGAAGACAGCTGATTGCAAAATCGGAATTCCGGTTCAGTTGATAGGTTGGTGCAAAACATTTGCCGCCGTCTTCTTGCGCAGTGTTTGCGTTTTCGCTGTGCTGCCCGTGTCGTCGTCAGCTCGCTTGCCTCATGCGGTGAATCCTCGGGCTTTGGCTGTGTCTTGCGTTTGTTGGCAGCTGTTTGTCGCAGCTTTCCTCAAACATGCTCTGGGCCTGGCTGTCTACACTTGCGTCGGGTCAGCTACGGCCCATCGTCATTTTGTGCAGACTGTGAGTGTCCCAGATCGCCAGCACGCTACATCTGCGGCTCTGCACGCCGCCCATCTTCTGATGCAAAGACCGGTCTGCAGGGTGGTTGGGTCGTTGGGGGCTGCCATCGCTGCCATGAGGATCCGCCGAAGTAGGAGCCCCACGGTCGTGTCCACCAGTGCCACGTTGCCGGGACGGTCGAGGCGATGCCTTTTCGTCGGTTGGTCCGCCGCTGTCGTCGTCGTAGCGGGCATTCAGACACCGCCGCCGAGGCATCCCGAGAGCATGACGCGGCGCATTTGCGACGGCGACGTGGAGCCGGAGCCCAATCTTCGGTTCCTTTGGCGGTGGGCATCGAAGACTGCCGATGCGGGTGGACGTACCCCGACGCGGCGAGGCGTTAACTGGACTGCAGGATCATGCCGCGCGCCGTGCAGTGTGGCTTCGTGATCGGGCTGACAAGCGTGGAGATAAACGAGGGAGGGGCCCGCGAGGATTATGTCCTTGAGGCCTTCTCCCGGAGCATCAATGGATCTGCGGAGGCTGCCGCGTACCTCACGTCGACGGACGCCCGAGTCTTTACCAGACCTTGAATGACCTTGAACAAGGACGCGGGACAGACAGCTGACAATGCGATTTCTGATCGCACAGATCCAGGAGATGATCGGGGAGAGCACCTTCCAGGATGGCGCCCTGGGCCACCTGTTTCGGCACAACGCAGATGCTGGCAGATGTTTTGACCAAGAGGGGATGTGATCGCGATCCACTCCTGACTGCCTTTACCGAAGGTGTATGGCAGCTCGAGGACTCTCGGGGTGGCTAAGGAGAAGAAACTCTTTTTTCAGGCCGGGAGGCATTGTAGACCCCGCCCTTGGCAGAGCCGACAACGGGTGTGAAACGTGAGCCGTTGTTGATGGGCGGTGTCACACGTGTGCCTTCGACATTGTTGCGGCTCGAACGATGGGCGCCATTAGGAACGACCAACAAGCCGTCGTCTGTGCGCGTTGCCGTAGTTGTCACCATCATCCTCGTCGCGCGGTGCCCCGCGACGACCTCACCAGAGCGTGGCGCGAGGGTTGGGTCTGTGTGGCCAGGTGTCGAAGAGCTCATGAGAACATTTGTTTGCGGCGCAGAGCTTCCACCACTCGTCGTCGCCGACAGCGTGATTCAGCGTGTTATCCGAACGACTACAACGAGATTTTGGATCAAAGTCGCTTCGAGTGCAGCGTGTGCTTATCCAGTTGTTATCAGTCACAAGCACTACGAAGCGCATGTTCACCGGTTTAGACGCATGCAGGTATGGGCAGAAGGTGCTGCAAGCCCTGCTAAGTCCCCGAGGCCGAGCCGCGTTAGAGCTGCGGCGATGTGAGAATCGCAGTCACCAGGTGTCCGTTCCAACAATCCTCACCTCGTCACTTGGCAGCAGAATGCTGGATAAGCCAGTGAAGCAGCATCGCACCGCTCGCAGGCGGCTCGCGCTTGCTTCATGTTCGGGCGCTTTGCAAAGTTGGCATGCTGCCCCAGAAGAGGCATTCTGCATCCTTTCGTTCAGGAAAAGCATGCTAAGGTCAGAGTCCAGGCCGCAGCCCTTGTGGCACAGATCCACGAAGCCTTGCAGGACAGGGCACCTACGGTGCTTGTGGGTTGTGCGGCAGATCGATGCAGAATTGTGTATGTTGCAGGATCTCCTCATTGTACAGTGCGACGCGAAGCGGAGTTGAAATTTGTCGTTTTTCTTGCAACGGGCAGGCTCAGAGGCTGTCAGGCGAGAATTTTGCTGCAGGTATGTTCCTTCAGCACTCCTTCCTGTACAGGCTGCAACTGCTATAACATGTTGAAGGGAAGGTCAAAAGCCGTCCTGTTGGGATCACTCTACCAACTTACACAAAGGTCTTTGTTGTTTCGTAGTAACCAAGCCAGGCGGAAGTGTCGCTGACAAAAGTCGCTGTCAAGGGTGCGCTTAAGGCGGACGACCAGGCACAACCGAGATCGTGCTGCTGTGTGATAGTTCTGTGAGACTACAGCAGCCGAGTGTGACATTGCAGCAATCGCGAACCAGCGCAGATTGTGCATGGCATGCATGGTAACCGGGTAGCAGACGGGGAAGGCCATGCAGTGCACTCATGACATGTGAACTGCGAAATGGCATTTCCACTTAGGCCTTTGCAGTCATGCGACAAGATGCGATGCGCATCGTGTTTGAGCTTCGAAGACCTTCGTGACAGGCCAACCTCTTCGAGGCGCTGGCATGCCTCGCAGCTGCGAGCAGACCGGAAGAGTTCTTGGCCTCAGAGTGATGGTCCGCGGCATGGACAGTCATCCAAGCATCCGTGCCAAAGCATCCGCGGACCGTCCATTTCGAATTTCCTGACTGCTGCTCCAAATCTCTTGGCTTGCTTGCAACTCTCCTAGGAGGCCGAATTAACTCCCCGCGGGAGGGCTTGCGACTTTGTTTACGGGTTCTTCGTATCAAGCGCGCTGTCTGCAGAGGCGGGAATTCTGTCCTTCGACACAGACAAAACGCACATCGTGGCTATAAAACACCCTAGAAAATGCCTGGGCGCAGTTCTGATCTTTCCGGTCCTCGTCAGTGGTCACCACCTCTGGACTTCCAACACCCCTTTCAGCGATTCTCTGCAGCTAGGGAGTTTTGTGGTCCTCACATCCGGGCATAGATTCGTGGTGCAGTCCTTCCATAAGAGGTGCATTGGTCGGTCGTGAGTTGTACAGCCTCGCTGAACGGCTGAGGCTCCCGGCAAAGCTGGAGATGCTGCTTAAAGGCAAGGCGGCAAGACCCGCGCAGTTCTTTTTGGGGCTTCCTAGCAGCCTGGCCGCACTCTAGGCCCTGCGCAAAACTTGTCGGAGATTGTAACTGATGCGGCGGCATCACGCTCTGGCACAGGCCTCAGCATTCTCAGCCCCTCCTCAGCCCGCAGCGGACATTCTATGCCCTCGACATGAGGAAACGATATAGCTGGCTGCGCCGGTCCGTTGCTTTGCCTTCTGCCTGTGAAGCGCCTGCGGAGATTTTGGGTTTTGTTTGCTCCAGGCTGGGCTGGACGAAGCATTGAGGTGCGGGTCTGTGGGGGCGCGGGCAAGGCGCCAAGGGCCGAGTCTTGTCCCATGGCTCCTGGCTCCGCAGGCCATCGCCACAGTCAGCAAGGCTTTTAACGTTTCGTCCCTGGGACGCACGAAGTCTTCAAAAGAAGATGGGGATCACTTCTCAAAACGTCTCATCGAAGGCATGTAAGCACAGCCACTGTCCGGGGCTTGTTGCAGATCGTGGACGGTGTGGAGCATGCATCCTGATGCGCCAGCTGTGCCAGTAAGGCTTGGGAGCAGGTCTTAATGATTGTAGCCCGCATTCTGGAGAAGTTTGTCAACCAGTTGAACCGTGAGGCGCCGCTGTCTGTCTTGTACATGGCCTTATTGATACCGGATCTGCATGTCGATTAGCAGATTGGGCTTTGGCGAGCTGCCTTGTTCCTTTGCCGAAGGATGGCCCCAGACTCGGCCCCCAGCTGCTGACGGCTCCAATCTGAGCGCTCCCCATTTCCAGAGGTAGAAGTGCTGGGCGATCGTTTCCTGACCGTCCTGGACACCTTGCTCCCTTTCCTGTATGTCACCTGGCATCACAGTTTGAGTGCAGGCTGCGGGGCTAGTGTTACTTCCAGCTGAGACTTTGAAGACATCCCCAGGACCATAACTAGAAGGCTACAGTTCCTGCGCGCTGTGTGCTTCCTTGGCCGGTTCTAGGGCTCTGTGCATTCCTGATGCATACTTGTTGAGGCAGATGATAAAGGAACTGTGTGGCTGCGGCTTCACACCGTTCTGTGAGTTTCCTTTCAAGATCCAATGTCCGAGGCTACGAATGATCAGGCAGCCTGGGCCTTGACGTACCAGAGCAGATTGGTTCAAATCAACTTGCCTTGAGAATAAATTGTTCGAACACAGCTTTTCTTTCGTCGGTCATCTCAGGATTTGACAGAGCTGACGATTTTTGCACATCACCTGGTGTGCCAATATCAGAAGAAGACTCAACCCCATCTTCAAAAATGGCAGGGCTCTCAGTCATGTCATACCAGCTGTCAGCTTTAGTGCAAACTGATTCTTGGGCCATTTTGCTTGTACCTGTATTTGTCTGCTGTACTGCACAAAATGTCAGCAATCAATTCGGCCATAGTCGCAGCCTCCACTCTCGTATTTCGCCTTGACGATGGGTTCAAGCTGACGACGAGGACTCATTTTCTTCTGTATCTACGAACTTGAGTAATTCTTAACTTTGAGCACAGCAACAGCCCGTCCTACCCTTGGAGTGTAGCCGTGATGCACAGACTTAGATTGTTTGCGGCAGGCAGCAGGCATTAACACAGGTTGGAGCTTCACTAGTGACTGCATCGGTGTGCCCATCAAAGCCATGGGCAGACATGGCCCAAGAGGATGAGGCCGAGCATTATGCAGCGTAAAGTTGCACAGAGACGGCCCCGGCCTCCGAAATTCAGGCAGAACAGTGATGGCTTTGAGTGAACAGGCCAAAGCTCAGCGACGTCTTCAGCGGTTTTTGGAGCAAAAATTTGGTTCCACCCTGAAGGCGCACATCATGCTCGCACATTGTCATCTAATGGCTGGTACTTTGCGAGCAGTGGTGTGTCTTTTTGTGTGTGTGTGTGTGTGTGTGTTTGCGTTTCATGTTTCTGTTTGTGGCTGTGTGTGCGCAACTCGGAATGCTCCGCTCCTGACTTTGGTCCATGTTGTCTGAGCTTACTTGTCGCAGAAGATGAAAGGGGGAGCACAGCATCCAAGACCAGATTGTGCTTGAAAAGAATTATCTGCTAAGTGACATGCTCGAGGTGCATTGGCTGGATTTGGTGACCATGGTTCACATTTGGTTGTCTGAAGGCTCCACTTTGAATCGGGATGACAATTGGACAAATTTGGAACCAAAGACTATGTGGCTTCTTGAGCTGGCATCGAAAGAGTATGTTATGCGGCTCGTGCCATTTCCTTTTCCGGTGGAATGTCATCGTTTTCTGAGCTTATCATCACAAGCCAAGGTGTAGCTGCAGCCAGCATGCATGACCGAAGTATACAGAAGTACACTCTGGCTTCTCACGTGGAGTACGATAGTTTAGCAACAGCACAAGCGCAATAGGCAAAAGCATCAGTACACGGACGCCAATGGCGAAATCAGGGGTCTTGCGAAGAGGTTCCTCAACATCAGGTGTTACTTCTGCTGGCAGGTGGTCTCGTGCAAGTCAACCGAATCTGCAAGATCTTGGTCATCAAGGTTTGCTCATCTTGTACAGACTTCCACCATCTCCGAAATATCCAGAAAGTCCAAATTTTGAAAAGTTTCTCCTTGAAAGATAGACGCGAGTTCGGAATGCTGCCTCACTCCTCAAGATTCAGCTTCAGCTAGCAGGGTTTTTTGATGGTCACGACCTGGATCCCCCGCTTGCTGAAGCTTGTGCAAGAGGGCGCTGGGACAAATTGGTGGGGCTTATAGTAAACTCCATAAAGTTGGAAAACGGATTAAGGCCAAATAGTGCTGGGATTCCCTATACATGACTCTTAAGGATTGAGGCTATGAGGTTTCAACTTTTTGGCTTCTACTGTATCTTGCCCTCACCATTGCAGAGGAGCCGACGTGGGCTCTCTTTTGGCTGCCTTCTTGCTGGGTATTTTGGTCACTCTGAGCGGGGTCTGGTATTTCTGGATTTCGCTGAGTGGCGGAAACCCTCCTAGGGCCACTCCCGAGAGACTACCGCTGAGGATCACTGCGGAAGGAAAGCGGAGGCTGTCAGCCTATGCCCACGGAGCTCCGGCTGGAGATAGGTGACGTTGTGATTAGGGTTTCTAGTCAGGGTACTAGTCCCGAACCCCAGCCTGTGCCTGCAGCCCAGCCTTTGCCTTCCAGCTCCTCCACTTCCTCTTTTGAGCTAGTTGTATCTGTCTCCTCGCCTTCCTTCGCGTTACTTTTTGTCGGCCTCCGGGCCAGAGTCGGCTCCGGCCACTGGATTTACGGCCTCGGCTCCTGTCCCCGCCTTGCAATCCGCGGAGCCTCGCAGGTTCCCTTCTTTCCTCGCCTCCGCGCACCCCTTGCTGGGCCCTGAAGCGGGCTCAGAGAGCCTGGCTTGCTGGCTGCTTTGCAAAAGCCATTCTGGAGGGCAGGCTCGACTACCCGAACCGGTCGGAGCCCTTGGCTTTGCAGAACCGTTACTACGGGGTGCTGCGTGCTGCCGGCCTTAGGGAGCCTAGGTCCTGAGGAGTTTTTCGTCCTCCCGGCAGGTTGTCGGCCAGCTGCCCAATCGGGAGTCGGTCTCCCACGCCTTCCCCTCGGAGGCTGAGTGCAGACTCTACTTTGCGGCTGCAGGGGTTCCATTCCCCGTTGCGTGATGGATTTCGCAAGCCTCACTTCGGTGGAGGCAGGGGCAGTCATCTTGCTTGAGCTGCAATGGCCGTGGCCGGAGGTGGAAGGTCAGGCCCCGCAAACTTGTGTTTGTTACGTGGTTATGAAACGCGAGGAAGGATTCATCTTATGCCTCCCCCAGGACTTCCTGCCAGAGGAAGTGGTCAGCCGTCCTCGCTCAGAGCCAGGCTCTTGTGCCATTGGTTGGGCAGCTGCGCAAGGCGGCGACCCCATCCTCGATCAGGCCCCGACTTCTTCGATTTGCGGCGCCATGGGCCGGCAAAAGCTGCAGATGGAGTTGACCAGCCAGCCGGGGGCCTTCGCACGGAAGGTCAGAGAAAACGCGGCGAGGAGGATGAACACCACCGGTCTGGTGGCCCAGGACGATCCGACGATGGTTCGTTACCTGGAGAGGTACGGCGGTTTTTCCAAGCATCGCCTAGCAGGTTTGATAAGCTGGCAACTGGCCCAAGCGATGGACTTGATGAGCCGCGGCTCGCACGACAGCGCCTCCGACAGTTTGGGGCTCCTATTGGTCTTTTGAGACCAGACCGCCCTCGATGGAGGAGATTGTGACCATAGGGATCTCCCGCCTGAAAGAAATGGAGTGCATAAGTGCAAAGAAGAGGGACCGCCCGCCAAAGACTCCGCCGAAGTTGCCCCCCTCGACCGAGGGTCAGGCTGCGGAGGCCGCGCCATCAGAGAAGCAACAGCGAGCAGCCGCTTGGGCTGCAAAGCGGGCAGCCGCCGCGAAGACGTGAGCAATGGGGCCCGGATGCGACATCCCCGCAAGCATGCCTCCCCATCCGATTGTGGACTCGCCTTTGCGGCCGGGTGTGAAATTCACTTTTTCTTTCTGGGCCTCTTCCCTGGTCCGCCTGGTCCTTAAGTCTGGGACTTCTTTTGCTTACTTTCTTTCGAAGACTTTGCCCATCTGCCGGGACCCCTCCATCGGTGTCCCTACCGCCTTGTTCCCTCTGCCGCTTCCCTTTCCAGGGCCCGTGAGCATCGACCAGCCGGCCGCCAGGACCATTGGCTCCACGTGGTGGTCCACACCTCAACTTTCTCCATTCCAATGGAAAGCCAGTGCCGCCTGAGTGCTTATCGAGGCCGCCTGCGGCATCTCAGCTTGCTGTGTTTGACCGGCTCCTGCGGCTTACCAAGGCGTGTTCCCGGCAAGCTGGCACCTGCCTGCAAGCCGGACGGAAGGGGCTTTAACCTCGCGGCCCGCCACTGTGTGTGGTCCTGGGTACGAGGACCCTTCGGGCCCTGATGGCCCTTGCTTCGTCCCCCACCTGAAAGGGGGCCCCGAGGAGCTCACTCCTTATCGTGATCTGGATCCACGGGACCGGTGCGTGGGCTTTGGAAAAGCACCTCACCCCGAACCTCCTGCATGCCTTTCTTGGAGCCAGCCACGCTCACGACTTTTGAGCCCTCGCCTGCGCCAGGCCCTAGCTTTGCTTTTGAGAGCAAGTCTCGAGTGCTTGGCCTCTGCAAAAAGTGGGATAGTTTAGGGTTGCTTGGTTTAGTCCCGGGGCCCCTCCCTGAGACCCGCCTCACAGGCGGAGACACCAAAACAACCGGGAAGCCTGCATCGTTGGAGGACCGTCTGCGCGTCCACCTGCAGGGCATATGCTAGTCCGGCTGACCTGCCCTCCGGGCCTTTCTCTTTACGGGTCCTGTGTTGACCGTAAAGATTTTTATCGCCAGACGACGGTGTCGGGCCCCCGCCTTGCTTCAAACGCGGTGGGGCCGGTCTTTGACCTCCAGGATTTCTACGGCACCCAAGCCTACTCTGAGTTCCTGTCCCAGGTTGACCGCGCAGCCGCTCACCACAGCGGTTCGGGCATCAAGTTCCAGCCTTCCTCCGTTTTGGCCGCCTCCACTTTCAAGGTTCACGGTGCTTTTCGGAGCCTTTTCCAAGGCGACCACGCGCTCTCTAAGGGGTCCCTGGACGGGCCTGATCATAGACGACCTTTTCGCCATCTCCTGCGAGGCCCCTTCTTCTCTGCCTCCGGGCCCCAGTGGCGGCTCCTCCTCTGAAAAGCTCCTGCGGTCCGCGAAACAGGTTTACGCCGCTTGAAGGTGTGCAAGGCTCCGATGCTAAAGACATTTTCTCCGAAAAGACTCTTGTCGTTGCCGGTGCCCAGGTTGACTCCTCCGCGGCATCGCGCTCTGACGGCCTTACTCTCGTTGGCCTGCCGGTCGGGAGACGCCTCGCTTTAGCCTATGCTTCCCTCGTGATCGCTGGCGACCGCCACATCACCGAGGAGCTTCCTTCTATCCTCGCCGGCTGTTGGCTTTCGGCTCTTCTGTTTCGGAGGTGCTTGATGGCAGCCATTGGGCCCCTCTTCCGGCTTGGTAAAAGGTAGCGTGCTTCGGGCCTCGCCTGCTGATGCGCGTGGGGACCTTGTGCTGTTGGCTTGCCGTGCTCCGCTCATCGTTTCGAACGTCAGTGCTGAGTGCAGCCCTGTGATCGGCTGTTCTGATGCCTCCCTCGGCCGTGGGGCTTATTGCTCGGCCTCCGTTGGGGTTGCTGAGCACATGTGGCAAGCGAGTGACCCGTGTGGTTGGTACACCCGCCTCTCTGGACAGGCCTCCAGCCTGCTCCCGCGCCCTTTCTCGCAAGCCCTACGTGCATTCTGCTGGGTATTTTGGCTGCACTGCTTTTGACCGCCGGGGAGGTCGCCCTGCTGGCGTCCAGGCCCTGCGACGGGCTCTCCTTCTGAGCCGCTATGGCCTACCGAGTCCGGGCCGCTTCTTCGTGACTCCTTGCGGAAGCTTTTCTGTGAGCACCTGGCCTTGAAAACCGAGGACTCCCCTCCACGCCCAGGGCTGGAAAATGTTTTTGTGAATGATGCCCTCCTGAGCCAGGGCTGGAAGGTCTGCTCTTCTTGGGCTTGGCGTGACCGTTCTCACATTAACATTTTGGAGACTCGGTCCTTCCTTGCCGTTCTTCGAGCTCGCGCTGCTGAGAGCCCCGACAAGGATCGACGGTTTGTTCATGGCCTGGATTCGGCCGTTGCGGTTGGAGCCTTGACTAAAGGCCGCACCACCTCGAAGCTCTTGCTGCCTTTCGTGAAAAAGAGCGCTGCCGTTCAGGCTGCCTTTGTCGCGTCCCTGCTCAGGCTTGCTGCGCGTTTCTTTCCTCCTTGTTGGTTCTAAGGGTGGTTGCCTAGGTTCCCTAGTTAGGTCCCTCATTCCAGGGTTTAGGCTGCCCCTCCCTTGCCGCGACCCGCCGAGGACTGTGCAAAAGGCCTGAAACAAGGCACGGAAACCGGGCCGAAGCCAGGAGAGGGGCCGCCCTGCCTCAAGGTCGACCTGTCCTTGCACAAACCACAAAGAACCGCGACAGCCTGTTGGTCCACTTCAACAGCTGGCTGAGGTGCCGGGGCACTTCAGTCGACGCGCTTCTCAAGGAGCGGCGTCTCCCCAGCCGCTTCAGGATGCCATCGGGGAGCACCTCGAGGCCGGGCAAAAGAGGCCTGGCCAAGCGTGGGAACATTCGGGGTACCTTAGTTGGGGCCCTTAGTTAGAAAAAGGATCCTACTGTTTAGGGTACTAAATTATAAGGGTCCCAGACATGCTGGCAACGGCCTCTTGGCAAGCGCAAGGCAAGGAAAGGAGCCCTCTTCCAGCAAGCTTCCCAAAGCAAGAGCTACGATTCACCGTGCCGTAAGGAAGGTATCACTTCAATCCCCTGAGCGACATTGTGCGGACAGGGAACATCTCAAGGGAGCTCCAACCGAAAACACAAACAAAAAAAAAACAGTCCAAGCAAGGTGCACCCGAACGGCTGACACGTTGTCACATGTGCTGAGACCGCCGCCAACACCCGCCGCCCTACGGATTGGAGCAGAGATCCGAAGCAACGCCCCCCGCCATGACCCTCCGCAAGATGCGCAAAGGACACATTGCTGGATGGCTGATCGCCTACGGGCGCGAGCTCTACGACGCTGGGAAGCCTTACTGGCATTATTCTGAGACTGTAAACGCCGTTGCGAATAGCCAGCCTGTACTGCGACGGCAACTTCAGGGAGCCTGGGACCTTGCCTTCTCTTGGATGGCACTTGAGCCGTACACCCGCCACGTTGCTATGCCTCCTTTGGTACTAGAAGCAATGCTAACTACGTGCCTGGTGTGGGGCTGGCAAAGGGAAGCTGGGATTTTCGCAATGGCTTGGGGAGGCTTGCTTCGTATCGGAGAGGCTCTCGCCTCTTCCAGGGCCGATCTGGTGCTTACGCGAGACGTGCTCTTTTCTCACGCCTTTGTTCTTCTACGTGTGCAAGAGCCCAAGACCAGGATGAGGGGGGCCCGCCACCAGGCTGCAAAGATCGAGAATGTCGACCTAGTGGCCGTCATCGACCTGGCTTTTGGAGTTCTGCCGGGCTCGGCAAAGTTGTGGCCGCAGTGCGGACAGACCCTTCGTCGCCGCTTTGACCTCGTTCTTGAACGGCTCGGAGTCGACAAAAAGCGGCCGGGACACCGGCCTCTGGACTTGGGTTCTTTCCGCCCAGGCGGAGCAACTTTTCTTTTGCAGCGTACAGGCGACAGCGAGTTGGTGAGAAGGCGTGGAAGATGGCTCACGACAAAGATCATGGAGATCTACATTCAGGAAGTATCGGCCTGCACCTTTTTCCCTTCACTGAGCCCGCCGGTCCAGCAACGGATCCTGACGATGGCACAGGCCTTTACTCCCGTGCTGGCACCCCACCTGGTATCCACTCTTCACTTTAGCCGGCTAGCGGCCATACATTAAGTCTTGGTGTGGTGGGAGGAATGGGAACGGTTTGCCGATGACCTGGTGAGTAATCCCAGGGGCCTCGAGCTTTGTATGCCGGCATCCGACCAATGGACAACCTCCTTGCAGTTGGGCAAAAATGGAGTGCGAGCTTCTGAAAGATAGACGCGAGTTCGGCTGCCTCACTCCTCAAGATTCAGCTTCAGCCCCTCCCACCCGCCCGCTGCTGCTGGTGAAGTTTTTAGTTTCTCCGCCGATGCTCATTCCGGTGGGAACGGTTTGCCAATGACCTGGTGAGTAAATCCCAGGGGCCTCGAGCTTTGTATGCCGGCATCCGACCAATGGACAACCTCCTTGCAGTTGGGCAAAAATGGAGTGCGAGCTTCTATTTAGGGGCTGCGCCCAGGTGCGGGCAGCGCGAGCTGTTGTCAGAAACCCGCGGTATATAGATAAGTGCAACGTAGGCCCGAAGTGCGCAACTTGTGGGTGATCGTAGGCTCTCAGCCCCCGTCGGCCCTGCATGTAGCCCGCACCCCCCGTCCGCCGGACCCCGCTGATGCTCATGATGCGCGCCCTTTGGCGGCTTCCGCAACCCACTCAAAAACTTGGGAGTTATGACTTCGCGCCCACGTCGCGCCGCCGGCGCCGGTTGCGGGCGCCCGAGGGCTCATGATGCTCGCCGGCTCGCCTCCTGGGGTCGTCCACGGCGGCCCCGAAACCCGCCACACCGCGGGGAATGGCTGCAAAACGCGTGCGCGTTCCGAGACGCCTTCGGGCCAGGCCCCGCGCGGCCCGAGGGAGAAACGAGGGTCCGATGATGCGGGGTCCGGGGCGGGTCGGCGGCACTGTCGGTCGTGGCTTCTGCTTCGCAGACGAAGCTCATTCGTCTGAGCCATAGCTCAGTCCATACAGGGCAGCGAAGCGCTGCCCGATTTAAGGGCTGACGCCGCTTCCGCCGACGTCGCAAAGGGGGGCGGCAGGAGACTGGATTGTTATGACTTCCCGCCAGGGTTTTGCACAGTAGCCGCACATGGCAAGTATGTCTCCAGCGCAGCATTCACTTGGGGAAAGCAAGATCTGTTATGACCTTGTTTTGGGAGTCGAGAAGGCGCGGTTCACTTGGGAAAGGCCTTCCCCACCTGCTCTTGTTAGGGCTTCGTTCCAGGCAGTTGGTGCCACGGGGATGTCCTGTGTGGGAATCCAGCGTGCCGAGCTCTTCGGCGTGCCCACAAGCCGACGGAGATAATGACGCTGGAGTGCAAGATCTGCCGCCTCGAACGCACAAGCCGCCGTTTGGTCAGCAGTGGGCCGCAGGACGTGCGGTACAAACACGAGTTTGCGTCGGCACCGGCCATCTTCGCCACGAACGAACGACATCAAGCATCACGTCAACAAAAGTCGCGCAGCCGCGTTTGCGCGGGAACATGAGCAGAAACTCATCCTTCTCCCGGCCCGAGACAAACTCACCGGGGGGTGAGGGTAGGGGGCAGAAGCCGGGGGCCGACTTGGTCGGGATTCGCAAAGATCACGGGATTTATTGTTTCCACTGTAGCTTGTGTGTGGAGCGTGGAGGGTAAGGGGCAGAAGCCGGGGGCCGACTTGGTCGGGATTCGCAGGGATGACGGGATTTATTGTTTCCACTGTAGCCTGTGTTTCGCTCTGCCTGGCATGCTTACCAGCCAGTCTCCGGCTGTGATATGCTTGGCAGTGATCCCCTGCCTAAGATGGACAGGGTTTTGAGGTGCAGAGCTTACGAAGGTTCCGGGGTTACTTGCCATGAAAGGGCTTCCCCGGCGCTCGACCCAACAGCGGGGTCGGCGGATATGGTACAGATTTCCAAAAGTTCCAACAAGTACACTAGTTCTGTCAAAAATGGAAATTTGGGAATTTGTGGACATTTTTGGAAGTCAAGACGTCTTTGGAATACGTACCCAAAAGCTCTAAACCTCGAAGCTTCCAACCGGGTCACATGAGCCTACGGCGTCCTTCTTCGCTACAGGGCTTCTGCCTGAAATACTTTCCTAGGCTCATGGGTCAGTTTTTTCAAAAGTGATGCTTTGTTGTTGGAAGTTGTGGCTGGCATCATCCTGGGCATGCGCCCAGGGGTTCGTGCGGTTTCGCAAGATGGCTTTGGCAATGCCACTATGAAGCTTGATGCACCTTCAAACGAAGCCACACACAGGATCAACCAAGACCAGTTCAGATGCTCAGCGTGCGTGTCTGTTTCTGTGGGTCCGTGTCTGTCCTTGTGTGTCCGTGTGTCCGTGCAACTGCAGATTTGTCACTAGTGGCTGCTGTCGATGTTCAACTGTAGGGCTTGCAGCAAGGGGGATAGTCTTCCTCACCTATCGCAGTGAATGCCCCAAGAAGAAGCCTTGACTTCATTGTGGCTATAGTTTCTATAGCAGTGTAGCTGCCAGCGCCAATATGGGAGCGCAAACTTCAGTTGAGGCTTGACTCAGGACGTTTGCCACTTTCAACTAAATATAGTGGAATATGAGTTGGCATCGGGAAAATATCTGCAGCAAATTTGGTGTTTAAGAGACAGAGAAAGAGATAGATACTGTCTGTGTATGTGTTTTGTGTGGGATGTGCGAGCGCAGCCGCACTGCAGGCATGGACCACAGTCTTGGATGTAGACAACGTCTCAAGCCCAGCTTGATGCGTATTGCTCACCTGTGTTGCTTCAACAGCTGCCCTGCATGTAGGTCCAGCGCATCAACAAGATTGAGTTCAGCGAGGTGTTGCGCAAGTACCAGTACCCGGGAAATATACAACAGCTTTTCAACGAGCTTGATGATGATCGCTCGGGTGAGGCTCAGCGGAAAGGTGCGTTGTAACCGATTATGTGTCTGCGAGACTGGGCAGCTAGCCGAGGAGATCACCATGTATGAAATCGATCCGGCCCAAGCTGCAGCCTGCCTGCAAGAGGGGGGTGGGGGCGGTGGATGCGGTGGCTTGTGGCTGTGGCATTGTCCATCGAAAGCTGAAGCAGAGAAGCTGAGGTGCTCTGGAGCAGCTTCCGGCTTTGGTGCATCAAAACCTTTCGATCCGTCGAGGAGCTCTTGACGCGGCTTGGGAACACCAACGAGGAGCGCCTCAAAAGCCGGCTGACCATCAAAGCGCGCCACTCCGCCATCACGGAAGCTTGGCATAAGCCATTCTGAGTTGGGGTACCCTCTCTGCCATTTCCTAAGCTTCAGGAAGAGCAGTTCCAGAAGCGCATCAAGGAGATGGGATGGCAGCATGGGCAAGAGAAGCTTCTCTTCAGTGGCCTAGACTGCGATGCATCAGGCCCTGTCGGGTTGCTGGTTCCATAGTAGAAGCTGGAGCGTTTCTCTGTGTGAGGCAAGCTGGGCCGCGAAAGCTTCAGGTGGCTGGAGGCAGAGTTCCACCGCATTCAGCGGAAGATGGAAGCAAAGAGTCGTGCAATCCATTCGCTCCGCAAGCAGCAAGCACATGAAGCCCAAGAGCAGACCATGAACCGCTTCAAGGAATACCTAGTGAAGAAGCATGGGAACCTTGTTCGGGCATGGCGAGTGGTTTTGTGCAGCAACGATGTTATGTCAATCCCAAAGACACCATTCCTGAAAGCCTGCGCTTTAATCGGCTTCTCACATGAAGCACGGGATCTTTGGCACGTCTTGGACAAAGACGAAAGCGGGTTTGCAGCATTGGAAGAGCTGGATCCCCCCAGTGCGGAGGCACTGGCGCGCTTCAAGGCGTTCCTAGAAACTCGCTTTGGATCAGTCACGCAAGGCTTTGCATCACTGGACTCGGACTCTGGGAAGAAGGTGAGCTACAAGCAGTTTGAGAAATGTTTGCACGAGTGGGGCTGGTCTGGCCATACCAAGCAGCTCTTCCAACATTTAGACAAAACTAACTCCAAAACGATCGAGGAGTCCGATTTCAGGTTTTTAGAGAAATGGCATCCCCACCCATACTTCCTTGTGGAAGCGAACCCTGTCGCCAGAGAAGAAATCCGAGATCTCATTGGACAGAAGTACGGTGGGCATTTTCTCAAAGCGTGGAAGCAGCTTCTTGACAAAGACGGCAGTAACCGGTGCAGCTGGTCTGAGTTCCAGGCTGCATGCCACAGGATTCGATACCATGGTGACGTTGCCGGTGCCTGGCGGGCGTTTGATGAGGACCTTTCAGGCTACATCACGCTGAATGAATTGGACTCAGAGGCAAGCACTACCCTTTCCAACTTCAAGAGCTGGGCGTGGCGGGAGTTTGGCACAGTGAGAGCAGCATTCAGTGTATTCGACCACGATGCATCAAACAGCCTTACATTCCAAGAATTTCGTGGCAACTGCCGCATCTATGGTTATGTAGGCAATGCACGTCAGTTATTTGCGGCCTTGGATGTCAACCAAGAAGGTGTGTTGTCTATGCAGGAAACATGTTTCTTGGACGACTGGGAAATTGACAACAATTCGCAAGAAGACAGGACACACCTCGAGAAGCGAGAAAGCCATATTCGTCGAATTGATGACACTGTCCGAAAGCATGTGCAGAAGCAGGCGCGACCCGAGAGGCTGTCTGAGCTCTCCTGCAGATCGCACAGCAAGCGGTCACTGAAAAGCGATTCGAGCGTTGGGGACGATCCTGAACTTGTGGATGAGTCGGACCGCTCTTCCAAGGTGCTGCGGCGAAAGTTGAGATGATTTGGTCGAAGGTAGAATGCTTTCAGCTTCTAAGGGCCTCGTTTCAGCATCTTGCTAAATAAATCGCTATTGTGTATTGTGGAATCGAAAGCAACGAAACGTTTCGAAGCTGTGGCAACTGCATGCTCCGGCTCGTCGGTAGAGGGCTTCAGAATCTGAGTGCAAAGGATTGCATGCTTTGGCACGCTGTGCATGTCGCTGCGTACACTGTGCATGTCGCTGAAAACGGAGGCTTACCCAGCAAAACAACATGGTTGACATCTGAGGACATTTGAGCACGATTGATGTCGGGTGTTTGAGCCGTGAGCCGAGATGGTGACAAATTGCAATGAAGCTCGTCCGAGGCCAAAAATCTCCCTGCGTTTCTGTGGGGAACCAGAAACGAAGACTTAGTCGCTGGCACGCCCGGGAGGAATCAAAATGACATTTATGACCCGATGCCTTGCAATCGGCTCTTGAGCCTCAAGGCCGTCAGAGTCAGAGAACGTTCAACAGAAATTTCCTTCCAAGGCTGTGGTTTTTCCTTAGCAGGTGTGCCTTTGCTATCATGACTGTGCCAAATGTTCAGCTCAGGTGGCACAGGTGAAGCAGACCTTGCAAATGCGGGCAGACTTGCCACTCATACCTCTGTACACCTGGCCTCAACGCCGCCCAGGCAGGAGAAATCAACGTGGTCGCGTGTTCTAGCGCATCTTTCGTCGAGCAGCTGCAAGGCGATGAAATGGAGGAAAGGCACGTCCCGCACCACTGTGAGCAACGGAAGCGACTTGGCACATTTAGCTTTCGCAGCCCTGAATGGAGGTTGCTCTGCTTGCTATCAGGGACCGTGAGAGAAAGCACTGGGTTCAAGAAGCAGCTGACGACTGGGTTTGCATGGGCCATTTCAAGGAGCTCGCACAGGAGAGTCCGCATTTGCTTCGCATTTGCTTCCCATGCCCTTCGCGTTCGCCCCCTCTGACAGGACATGATGCTGGGAGAAGTGCATCGGCCTGACGATGTCGCTCAGCCGTGGATCAAGCAAGTGAGCACGAAGCCGACGAAAAGATAACCCTGAGCAGAGAACACCCAAGCTCCACGCTCCACATGGCATGAGAGAAGGACCTATCCCACAGAAGTGAAATTACCCTAGGAACAACAAACGCCAAAGCCGTGAACAAAAATCCAAACTTCCACCACGTTCATGTTCTGAAACTGCGGACCTTTGCCAGCATATCCCATTTGGGAGCATTTGTGTGTTGTCACCGGGTGAAAGATCTGTGCACCTGGAAGGGCAGCTACGCTGTCAGAGAGCATTCGTTGCGGAAATACATAGCACAGGAGATCCATCGGATCCATCGGGTGGCGTGGTGGGAGGGACGGCTTGTGCCTTGATTCGTTGATTCACTCTCTCCCCTGGTATCCATCACTTGCTCACACCATCCATTGAGGGATCGTTAAGAAGTTTGGCAAAAAGGGCGAACGGCCGGGTACGGCACAATGCAGCGGCGATGTGGTTTGCCAGGCATTGAAATCTGAAAGGGGGCTTGCGGGGAAGAGCCCTGTCGGAGAACATTTGTGAGGACGGCACACTGTGTTGTCCTGTTGCCGGCTTTGCTGTTGACGGCCTGCCCAGTTCTTGTTCCTTACAATTCGCCAGCGTGAAGCCTAAGTGGCAACGAGAGCACCTCCATAAGCTCAACTCCCCTGCCGTCCCCGCCTCCCCCTCCGTCTCTCTCCCTACTCACTCACTCCCTCACTATTCCTTGCTACCTCCGTCACTCACTCACTCCCGATTGTTTGCCCACCCGCCCACCCGCCCGACCATCACTCACCATCACTCACCCCATTCACTCCACTCACTCCACTCACTCAACTCACTCTACTCATTCTACTCACTTCACTCACTATGCTCAGTCCACTCAGTAAGAATGACTCAAGCGCCAATAGCTATTAGCCGCGCTTTCCACTGTCTGCATGGTCGCATTACTTCAGTGTCGGCGAGCCTGCTGACAGTTTTGCGCCGGGCTTGTGCGATTTGCATCTTGGTGCTGACGTGTCCCGTGTGCCAGCTTTTAGAGGAGCTGCCAACAGCAAGGTGTCGGATTTAGTCGCGAGATGCCTCGTGGGTTTGGTGTTTAGACTCGGCATCGCGACCAATTAGCAGAAGTCCGCTGGAGACAATCGACGAAACAGGTGCGCCACCTGTACAGCAATGTGATACAAATTCTGTTCATGAGCCGCCCAGGAAATCTTCAACCCGAAGGCATCAAGGCGGAAGCTATCACCATTGACGCACTCACCGCGTTCAACACGTGCGTTGCTGAAGCCGATTTCTGACCTGCACCAAAGGCTTACGTGTTTTGTTCGGGTCGTGACAATGCACTTATCTGTAGCCACGGCAAGCTGCAGGGGATTGGTGCCTTAGGTTGAAAGTACCCGCTGCTCCGTGTGAAAGCAAGGACATTGGATGATCTTTTGCAGCCGGTGCTGAATGGGGTCGGCAACCTTAGCAATCGATGAAATGAAGTCGTCCTGTTAATTATGACCTCGTCAAATTGAGGGCGGCAAGCGGGTGGCTTTGACGGGATATTTGCCTCCTCGCATCCCCAGGCATACTGTGAAAGCGATCATGTGACGGCCGGTGCTTCTTGTTGCGTGGCAGGCTCCTGAATGTTCTCGACCGCCCGCCGCACACAACGCGCTGAGATCGGCCTGCCAAATAGTCCCGAGTGATTTTGGTGGGCTCCGCAGGGATGGATCAGAGGTAGCCCTGCACTTTCCCAGAGGGTTTTGACTCCAAGAGCAGATGCAAGGCACTTCTTCCATACATATATGTATGTATGTATATCTACACATAGACATAGTCTCTCCGTCTATATAAACATATATATATATATAAGCATATATATATATATACACACACACATAGGTATGGGCTGCGTATTTCCCCCCCTGCATTTCTGCACTGCTGTACTACTGTGGAACCAGCAGCTGGTTTCGAAAACCTTTTATAAGCCCAGACAAAGTTTATAAGCCCTTGATATGATTGAATCTGGACCAAAAGCATCGTGTCTTTGTGTCCAAGTCGCAGCCAACATGAAACACGCAATATCTAAGTTTCTATTAATGATTGTGCATGTTTTTCAAACGGCTCGGTCCAGTACGTATCATCCCCCTACAGAAGCCACGACCTCGTTGCGTTCCTCACCATCTCTGCAAACTTAGTTTGCAGATAGACCGAGGAAGTTGCAAATCCTGGTTACTTGCACCTATCATTCCAACAATCCATGCTTTCAGAATGCTGACCAGCTCAAGCCCGTACAACGTCATGAATTCTACAACAACCTCGTGCTAGAGTGTGGTATAAAATTCTTGCATCGCAGCCGTCGATGCATTTTCGCATTTCATGCCTGTGTGCCTGCTCTCTCAACTCTGAACTCGAAACCCTTGTAGATCCAATTTGCTTGCAAATGTGCCTTTCGTGATTAGTTTGGTTCAGTCATGCTCTATGGCAGCTTGGATTTTGGAACCGAGAGTTTTAAATATTTGTACTTTGATGCCGCAATCCCGTTGTAAGTGTTTGTTTTTGAAAGCATTGCTATGGAGTTTTGGTTACATACACTTCTCAATATCATATCCCTGTGCCCGTATGCAACTGCGTTTAACGCTGGTATCTCCGGCATATGCGGGCATTTGGGTGTTGCATTCCTTAATTCTGTATAATGACAGCCCCATACTGCATTTAACAACTTGCATGCTACACACTTAGCAAACCTTGTACAGTGTTTCTCCTCTGGGACAATAGTATACATGCAGTGTCGCTTCTTAGCCTTGACACTATTTCTATATACCGAGTGACGAAGCCTTTGCTTCTTGTATCGGCATACCGGAACCATCACGTAAAGCCGACTGCGAAGCACAAGCCTCGTGAAGCTTGTCCATATTGTGAGCGCATAAGCAGTCTGTAAGATGCAAGATACTGCTCGTCCTTACACAGACTTTGTATCCGCCTTATCTCGTGCATGTTTTGTCGACTTTGCTGGTCCCGCGCCATGCCACATTTCTGTTTGTGTTCTTGTGAACATCTACTGGTGGGCTACCTAAGCCGTTGTCCCAGTCCAGAATGTGATTTCTCGTGTTAGAAAATGGTACTAGGAGCTTTCTACGTACCGAGAGCAAGCCCAACAGTTTGTAAGCTGCAAATTTGCTTGCTCACCACTTATATTCTTGTCATTCCTGTCACATCCTGCTTCCTTGGAAAGACGTTTGGAAATCATGTTGTAACCAATTCGACTTTGGACGAAGTGATGAAACCTAACCAAGTTGTAAACAAAAAAGACTGTCTCTGCTTACAATGAGGTCTTGTTAGTCGTATCTCCATTTTCTGTGTAGCTTGGTATTCCAATGTTGATAAAGCGGACTGAGATATTGTATGTAACCCCGGTAGAAGCCACGCCATGTTCCACACTATCATTCCTGGACGAGTAACATGTAAGTGCCTATTCGCTTAGTATGTATATAGATTGCCTGCTCTCTTGTTACCTTGATGTACTGGAACGGTCAGTAGAAAGATCCTGCACCATGGCCTTCCGCTCAAGTCGCGGGATTTTGCATATGGTCCGCGGAATATGCGAATTCCGACACAAACACTGCACCATTGCTCAAAACACCGAATAGGTGCCGAGGACCACCCATTCTCCGAGTCCCTGCTTAGCTTCATTGCAGTTTTAATCTTCCTGAAACACCTAAACAAACGAAATTTTGGATTTCGGTGTGGATGAAATACTAATGAGATAGATTCATTTCGTATGTTTTATTATGCAACGAGACCCTCCCAAAGTTTATCTACCACAACACTGGTTTATAAGCATTTCGAACCTTCAAACATTCAGTTTACCAATGTGACAGGTACGTCCCGACACCATTAAACCAACAGACAATCTTCATCGTTTCACCAGTCGGTTTGATCCTTCGAGTGATTTGGTACCCAAAACCACGCTTCCTTTCCCCCATGCACCATTTCACCAGTTACCGTTGTCTTATGAGGTGAGGAGGACTAACCATATGGGGTGATGACGCACCCGAAACCATTTCGCCAATTCAACGTTGCACCAATTTGTTTGGCCCTAGCCCATAAACCATTTGACCATTTCACCACTTAGTTTACCCATAAGCCAGTTCACCATCTCACAAATCAGTCTGGCCCCAACCCACCAACCTGTTCACCATTTCGCCAACTAGCTTAGCCCTAACCCCATAGACCAGTTCACCATTTCACCAATTAGTTTGGCCTTAACCCATAAACCAGTTCACCATTTCACAAGAATGTTTAGCCCTATGGAACTGAGGAGGTCTGACCATATGGGGAAAATTGAATGGTGAAACGGTGAACTGGCCTGAACATATGGGGGAACTGAATGGTGAAATGGTTTGGTGAAATGGTGAGATGATGAACTGGTTTCTGGGCTAGAGCCACGCTAATCGCTGAAATTGTGAAATGGTCTCTGGGTCAAACTAATTGGTGAAATGCTTTATTGGTTTGGACTCTAGACATGGGGCCAACCTAATTGGTGAAATTGTGAACTGGTGAGCGGTCCTGACTTTATGGGGGAAATGAACGGTGAAATGGTGAACTGGTTGAGGGGGTTTTGCAGGACAGCGAGGAAATCCGGGACATCCATATATGTATATGTATATATATATATATATATATACATGTAGAAAATTGTGTGTGTAAATACCTACGACCTGCCGTGGCGGTTGCTGACAGCAACGGAACCTGTTATGCAACCATTCCCGCAGCCGAGAGGTTTCTGTTTTCTTCTGCAGCAGCACTTCCCAAATTCGATTTGTTCGTTGAATGGAGGACAGTTACTGTATGCCAGGTTTGCGAAGGCCACATGGGTTGAGGGGTTGGAAAGGCCCGAGGGTGTGGTGCAGCAGATTTAACACTGAAGAAGCAACATCTTCTAGGGCAAAGGAAGGCTCCATGCGGGTGCCCAGGACCTTGCAAGAGCAACCTTCTGATGACGCTTGACATGCAAAGAGACAGTGCCGGGTTTGCCAGCTCAGAAGGCCTTGACCAGCGAGGGACAACGCACCTCGGGCCATCTCACAGTCATATACTTACCTCAACTTCTGCAACGTCAAGGTGCTGGAAATAGCTGTTCTCTTTTAAGGCTCGGGCCAGTTTGGGCCCCGGGAAGCTTTTTTGAAGATTTTCAACGACAGTTCACTCACCGCACATATGCACAACATGCACAGCATGCACAGCGTGCATGCGTAATGTGTGTTGGGCAGGGCATGTCTGAATTGAATGCAACGAGGAAAGCTTTCCAACACGGAAATGCTTTCTCGTCCAGCAGAGACCTGCCGTGCAAGTCAATTGCATTGTTTTGTCTTCTGTGGACGCAAGCCGCAAGCCAAAACTAGCTCGCTTGCATTCATCATGTATGCGATGCTGAAGAGATCCGATGCGCAAAGCAAAGGCTGCCCCAACGTTTTGTCGGCACGCTTGCAATCAACACTCCCACAACTCTCAGGCTGCATCAGACCTTTCTGCGGCCGCTGGCTGTGTAAAGGGCTTGGCTGACAAGACGAGCATCGTCTCGTCTTGTCTTTCTTGCACTTGTGTTTGAAGAACCAGGTGGCAACAAATGCCTGAGCAGTCGGATCAGCTCAAGCGCGAGAAGCTGGAGCTTGGAAGCTCGGAGCTGCAGCAGTCTCGCTGGTAACGCTGTAGGCTGTAGGGATTAAACTTGAGTGCCGCAACTTAGGAAACGCCATGTTGCAGCTTCTTAAAGAGGCAGCACAGTCTCGAGCCCAGAAGAGTTCAGGTTGTTTTGCAGAGTCTTGTCGAGCTTTGGGTGCCCAGGCGTTGTCCAAGCGCGCTGTTGGAACCCATGCTTACGAACACAAGGCTCGTGAAAGCTTTGGGAATCCGGTAGAGCGAAGAGTTGCATGTCAAGGCACGGTCAGGAGATGACCGGCTTCTTGTTGTAGAGAGCTCAGACAAGCATCGCCAGACATGCTTCTCTCATGCTTCTTGGTGCACACTTTCTCTTTTGCAGGGTTGGCCTCCAGGATGCCAGCGAGTCCCTGCCACAGACCGATGGAACTCTGACTGATTCCTTGGTATCTTCTTTGCGCCCGAGGATCAAGGCAGTGCTCTACTCTGCATCCGCCTGGGCAGCGCCTGAATCGAAGTTTAGCTACACGGGTTCCTTTGTCTCTAAAGACTCCATGTCCAGCGTTCAGGAGCTGCTTCTAAGGCTTTGCTGGAAGCGGCAACGTCTTCAAGCGAGGCGGCAGCTGTTGCTCGGCACGAACAAGAGTTCGTTGTGTCACACACGCTTGCTGTGGGAGCCTTCTGTGTGAGGCCATCGCGAGCTTCCCAATGGTCTAGAGCTCAGACACAGCGCACCCATCGCATCGCAGCAAATCCAGATTTCGCCCCGAGACACAATTGCTGCAGAGAATGCTCTGGTCGGCGGCACGTGGGGGCCTTGGTGCATAAGCCTCCCAGCATGTGTCAGCTTCCTTACTAGCTCCATGCGTGCTGTGAGACACCATGCTGGATTGTCATTTTTAGTCCAAGGCCTGGACTACAACGATATCCAGTCTCAGAAAGTGCTCAGCGAGGCACCTCGGCGAACGAGTTGTCGCAGCCGGGCACTCTCGAGCGAGTATTGAGAAATGCAGGGCTTTGGGGACAAACAGCGTAGCCGGAAGGGCACCTCGATGTTTGAGGTGTTTTCTAACGGTCTAAGATGCCTCGATGCCGGAAAGCCCGTCCTTGGATGCGACTTGTTGTTTTTCCATAAGGGCTGCCGGAAAGAGGGCAGATGCCTTGATTGATTTCAGGATTGCAGGTTTGTTGCATTTCGCCTTTCAAAAAGAGGAAAGCAGCCGGGGCAACACTCCCAGGGCGAAGCACTCGCTGACACCCATACAATGCGAAGGTGGCCATCCAGCCTCCAGGGTCCAAGATCTTAGGAACAACAAGCACAGCTTCATTCCTGTGACAAGCACTGCACAATCTAAGCGCCTCCCGCCGTGCAAAGATGAAAGTATCTTGTCTTTGGCACAACCAAGGCAGCCTCGATTCTGCGGTCGGTGATGAACCCAAGAGTGCAGCCACAGGTGGGTACCCATTGTTGTCAGAGTTGACGCAAGGGAAGTGCTATGCCGTTCCAGGCGCAGCTTCAACAGACAAAGGAAGCCTTCCAGCAATCGCTGGTCCTGGCCCAACGCTATGCCGCTGCGGCACCTCTGCGAAGTCGAGTGCCTCAGTGCCTCGGTGCCAAGGTCGGAGCCCTGCCCGGCCTACAGTCGGAGATCGGCCCGCGGCAGCTCGGAGAGGCTCCAACCGTGAACGTTTCTTTTCCATTCGCTGCCGCCGCTTGGAATCCGCTTGGAGGTCTTGTTGCAAGAGGCACCGCTGAAGGATCGCGGCACTGCCGCATTGCTTTCTCTGCCTTCTGCCTTATACGAGACATGTTAGCATCTGGCCGTGCAGGATGTCCGCACCACCTTGCAGCAGTGCATGCTGCAGTGGCAGCGAGACTGCCGGTGAGCTGTTTCCCCCTCCAGTCTGCTCTGCATGTCGCCGGAGCGCGAAGCGCGAAATCGAAGATCTGTTCGAGGATCGCCGCGTTTGCCGACAGAGTCTGCTATACAGTAAGCTCTTCTGATGAGACTGTCTCCACGGGACAACATGCCACAAAGCGTCTTCGTCTTGTGATTGCAGAGGTAACCAGAACCAAAGTTAAACCAAAAGAGAGTTCGGCTGCCTGCGTGGGGAGAGCTCATCCGACCGCAGACTTGAGCTGAATGCACTGGTGGAAGGACTGCGTCTGTCTAGACCCGACATGGTAGCACTAGTCGCAAATGTGCAACACTTTGTAGGCATCCGCACATGTTTTGTGAGACGTGACGTGACGGCTTCACAAGGCGCTGCACGTGTTTCGTGCGGATCAAGGCGTTGCCTTGTTTTGGGACCCGGCTAGCTGCACACTGGCGACCAGCTTTCGCCATGGGGTGGGCCTTCGTGCCGTGGCTTCTGCTATCTCAGATATCTCAGGCATCTGGCATAGACAAGCCGGAGGGTCGCTTGGTGAGAATTCGCAAGCTCCTTCTTGCCTGTGGGACTGTGGGCGGCTGGTGCTCTCAGCTTAGGATGCTCAGATGCAGCGTGGAACTTCGTTTGCCTTGGCCAGATCTCTTGTGCCGATCTCGCCAATGCTGGCGTCACCTGCACAGGTCCGCCTGCAACGGACAGGTCTCACAGTCCCAATGCTTCATTGGAGAATGGGTCGGATGATTCGCAGAAGCTCGGTTTTGCATCCGCCAGGTGTCAGCAGTGTGGAGGGATGTTCTACAGCATGTGCCAGCCCATGCTGTGTGACAACCACAACCACCACACAGACCGTGACAGCAACGACTGTCACCTCGGTGACACACACGGAGACCAGCACGAGCATCTCGGAAACTGTCACCGCCACGCATACGCTGACCGAGACATCAATAACTTCCACTGCAAGCGAAACCTCTACTCACACAGCAACAGAAACCGAGACGATAACAACAACGGCAACCCACACAATTACTCACACCATAACCGAGATCCCCGAATCCACAGCGCCACCGAGCACCACCACGGAGATCGAACCCGCAGCAGTGGAGAGGCGAGGGCAAGCTGAGTTTCTTTCAGCGTTGTGCGTGTGCGCGTGCAGAAACATCTGTCTGGCAGGCTGTCTGTCCGTGCCGTCGTCACAGATGTGACGACGTACGTGGATTACATAAGAGACTCTAGAATCATCACTGCCTACAAAGATGTCATGGAAGATGTTTCCGGTCTCAATGAGCACTGGATCGCTGAGACCTTAGCTGAAGGGAGCGACGATTCAAGTGGGACCCACAGAAGAACATGTATGTCACGTCTCCCACCAAGGCTTTGCAGATGTTTCCTGGTGCCGCTGGCAACATCACGGTCGATTACATTCTGACAGTGCCCTTCGTGGAGGGTGCTGGTGGCGAATTGGTGCCGATTGTGCCTGTAGAGCAGGCTCGGCCGAAGTTTTGCCGCTCAGCGGGTTTTTACAAGCCAAATCGAAGCACAGGTGCAGGCCAAGCTTGATGCGGTCACTGCAGAGAGTTTCAACACGATGCTGAATCAGAAAGTTGACGAAGCCACCGGTGCTGGGACACATTCTCAGAAGGTCCGGAAAGAAGAAAGCTTCCAGAAGATCTGGGAACGTCCGTGAGTGTTCGTCCGGTGTGGTCGCTCTGCAGGTCGTAAGCTTCGAGCAGGACACCTCCGATTCGGGCAACGGCAGCGTCAGCAGCGCACTGCGCTTGGGCGCGAACTTGAAGAGCTCATTGATGCCTGGCTTGCAAGCAGGACGCAGTGGGGACGCAACGCTTTGGTGCTTCTTGAGCTTGCAGCTGAGGGCGAGCATTATGTTCATGATGTTGGCGTCTCCCTCAGTGTCTCGTTGAGCTATAAGTAAGTACAGTGAAACTAAGAAGATAATGCGAACAGCCTCTCCCGTCATGCTGCATTCAGCACGATCTCGTCCGTCTTGAACACCTTGGCATGGTGTGCAAATACAAACGTTTGAGGCTTTCCTTGTCGGCAGCTAACCCTACAGCTTCCGGTGAGACGGGCATGCCAAACCCTGGCACAGAGCATACGAGAGTGGCAGAAACTGGGGCAATGTCAGAACTTCTCGGCGGAAAGTGCCGCTGAACTTTGCCTCAAGGGCACAGCTGCCATAGCGCACTTGATGCCCAGGAGTGAGAAGACAGTCACTTTACCCTCAAATTTAACGGGGGAGCTGACTGGACCGGAGACCAGCAGAGCACTTGCATGACTTTCTCTACGACTCATAACACACTCTTGACCGGTGAGCGGATCAAGAGCTAGAACGATGCGTTTTCCTGTACACTAAAATTTGCTTGCACTCCCGTTTTTCCATGCAGATTTACGGAGCTTTGGCGCGATCGTTCATGATACGGTCATGATGTGCGCTCGCTCATGGTATCCTAGAGGCCTCAATGGCAAACACTGGTAGTAAGCCTATCCAGCGTCTAGCGCTGAGCACGAGACACGCATCCCTTATCGCTTGAAGCTATCGCAAAAACACAAAGCCAAGGGCCGCTTGGCATGTGAGAGAGTGTGAGAGCTTCACCTCTGTTTAGACGGTCTATGTCATTAGCCACTGCGCGAAGTTCTCTGAAATGAGATCACACCAAAGGTATCGGCCCTCTCTCGGTGTCATGAATCATCCCGTGTATTGCATGCTGAGGTCTGCATCTGCTCTTTTGGCCGACTGGTCTGCAAGTTTGCAGAAGTAGGAATGTCGAACTCCTCGAACGTGACATCAGCGACCTGCACTTGAAGTCGCACTCTCGCCTCTGACTTGTTTGAGTTTGGGCCTCGTGTGGCCGTGTATGCAGCCCTATTTCGGGTGGGTGGAAACAGCATGTGGTGGTTGCGGGAAGAGGGGACCTGGGTCTTGCCTGCCTCACCTGGGGAGATAGATGGCAATACAGCCATCTCGAATCGACGGACGTCCTGCAGGGCTGCTAGTCATGGTCCTGCCCTTCGCCGTGCTTTTCGGAAGCTTGAACCAGCATATGCCAGATTCAAGCTCTTGTTGTCAAGCTTTGGGCTTAGCCGACGACCTAGGACGTAGACCTTCTCTTTCGGACCCCAACTCGGATCTACGGACACCTGCGTAGCACCGGGCCGGGACGAGATGGCCGCCGATGGCGGAAACGTTCCGCGTCTCGCATTCCATGATTGGACCCTCTGGGCCCATGACTCAATCGTGCCGGGTTCAGACGAGAGTGAACGTTTTCTGGGCTTCAAGCGCGACTGCGTGCAGGAGCGACGATTGGGCGGGATCGCGACAGGAGGCGCTGGACGGTCGGCTTTCGTGCAAGAATTAAATCTCGGATACAATCTGCAAGCTACCTGGAGTATCGTCTGGGTCCCGGGTAGTTTTTGGCCAAGTCAGCGCAGCCGACCTCTCTGTTCCTTTCGAGAGTTTGATTCTGATGCGCCTGTGAAGGCACTGGCGTTGAACGCTCGAGAGGCCCAGCTGCTGCTGCAAAAACTACGCTCTACTGAGGCGCTTGGGAGAGCCCTTGCCCTTCGCTCTTTCTTGTGCGGCCCTTGTGCAATTTTCTTCAGTTCCAAAGGCTGCTCTTCATGACGAGCGGCAGCTGAGCGGCCGGGAGCGTGAGGCGACGCGGTGGCGGGGCGAGCGCCAGGCGAGATCAACTTTCAAATCGGCCCGGGCAGGTCATCGTCGAGCGACTGCGGTTTGCCGAGTCTCAGGATGAGGCACCTGCGCGAGCCTGCAGCAAAGCTCCAAAAAGCGCCTGAAGCGATTAGGCTGCCAGGGAGAGGCTGGCGCGCGCGTTGTCCTCCCTGCGGACGCGGGCTCGTGAAGGGGCTGCAGAGGTGCACTTCGGCCTGTTGAAAACAAAGCAAGCATCTGTGCTGACAGAGGCAGCCGCCCAGCACGGCCACACCGAGGTGGCCGACATGGTCTCTGGTCTCTGCCTTTGCATTTGCAACTGTTAGAGAATACGCCAAAAATCCTAAACCCTAAACCCGCAAAGAGAGCTTTGGCAGGGAATCGTCTCGCTGCTTGCTGATCGCTGATCCTAGCGCTTCCAGGACTGCCTGGTCCGGTTGAAAGAAGAAAACGCGAAGCTACAGGCATCGGCCGGGTGTTGACCTTCGGAAGCCTTCAGAGGGAAGGATTACCGTTCAGGTCATGCTGTCGTGATTTGATCGTTCCAAGCTGTCCATGCAGTTGCTTTCTGCGGCACAGTCCAGCTGGTGCAACTTGAACATTTTGGCCCCAGCACTTGGAAGAGTTCTCTCTACAGATTCGCGGTACAGCAACTACATCGTCCAGATGGTGGGCTGGCCACACAACGTCTCGTCGGGCAGGCAGTTGTGACATCCCATTGGGCTTCAAAGGAGCACCATCCAAATTGATCACGTACGACCAAGATGCTAGGAAAATTCAGCTTTGCGTGTTTAAAAGCCACATTGCCTGATAGCCTCGCTGAGTTGCAAACCGGACTGTCAAGCAAAATTTACCCAGCAATCGACGAACCGAATGTAGGCCACATGCACACACATTGTGTGCTGGCATCGACCGAAACCCTGTTGAAGAGAGCTCTTGCGGCATGCGATGAGTCGGCGACAGGATGCTGGGCATTTGGAATTCCGGCACAAGGCTCAGGCAATGAGCTTTGCTCAAATCCAACCGGCCGACTTGAGTGTTTCCTAAGAGATGCAAACATACCAAAGCCGATCCAGAGTCCGAGAAGTATTCTTTCGCTGAATTGGTCATGCTTCAACATGACCGATTCAGCAACTTCATCTGCATATGCGAGTTGCCGGGAGAGTGCCTTCGGTCTGTGCCAGCATACGTTTTGAGTTGACGTATTCGTCGCGTGTGAGAGGCAACGTGTGAGAACCGTAGTGCAGACGTGTTCCGGACAGTTTGAAGCTTGTCTTTCACGGTCTGTGCACGGCACGCAAGTGGCAAGAAGCGCCGATGGTCACGTGCAATTGGATGCTCGGGAATGTTGGCGGGTGAAATGATGACTCCGTGACTGGAAAGCCCTGAACCCAAAACGACAGCCTTCGCAGGACATTCGAACCTGGAGCAATTCTGAGCAACAGCAGACCACTGACAGAAAACCCTGAGAAGACGGCGGCAGGCTCCAATTCCTGCAAGGACTGGTGTTGAGGAAAAGCAAGCCGCTTTTGTTCGTCTCAAGAACCATGTCTGCATACCCATGAAAAGGCATGGTGCCAGATACATGGATGTTGAGACATTTTCGACTACGCTCTACATCGTTTCCGACAACACGTCGTCTAGCAACCAAGGCGAGATCCGGGAGCATAATTCTGAAGGCGAGCCAGGCTGTCCGCAAAGAATGGCTGTGGGGTCTTCCTTGAATTCCCAAAGAACTCAGTCGCCTCAACCGAAGCACTTGCATTGCCGACAGTCTCAAAGGCTCGCTCAGTGTTGATGCTTTTCCCATGCTTTCACGCAAGACTGCTTGAGAGAAAATAACTGTTCTGCTTGGACTCAATATCTTGTCGAAGGCTTCTCAAGCAAGCTGCCAAGCGCAGCTTCAAGAACTGCGCGAAGAGTTGGCGAAGTCTCACCGGTCCAAACAGGAGGTGGGAAGCGTAGACGTAGGCCCGTATTGCATCATAGCATGCAGTGTGAGCCACTTAGCCCTACTCGAGGCTGTGGAGGATAAGAGCAAGCTGCTGGAGGTCGATAAGACGCGGGCTCCAGTCGATGTAGCAACCAGTGATCAGGCCTTGACGCAGCTGCGTTCCGAGCGGGCTGAGGAGGAGATTGCTGGGGGTCGCCCAGGAGACAGGCACTGGGCATCTGAGTCTACTGGCACCTGAAAGGCGAAGCAGCTCCGCGTGCAACAAGAGGGTGCAGCTGCTTCAGGGACTTCGACCCGTGAGCTCCAGATTTCCTGCTGTCGCCTCCGGGCTTTAATCAAGCGACGAGGCACAGCTGGTTCAGGTCACAGCAGACCGAGACAGGCCATTGAATGCCGAGCCGATGGACAGAGGTTCTCATCTGCTTATTGCTGCCGGAGGCTTGCAGGAGATGCCAAGCGGCTCCGGTTGGAGTGTGAGACGAGGCAGAGAGCTCAGCTGCAGCCGTGCATTCGTGCCTTCTGGAAGTTCAGCCGTCCCGTTCCTCTTTTGGGACTCTCGGCTCTCCTCTCGTCCCTGGTCGAGGCAGCGAGAGGTCCGCCTGCTCGAGGCCAACTTGGAGTCTCAGCGCAGAGCGGCGAGGCACGGCGCCTCGGACACGCACGCACAGGACGGACGGCATCTTCAAAGCTCACGAAGGTATTTGGAGGCAGAGTCGGAGAAGGAGGTGCCAGGTCCCCAGACCTCAGAGTACAAAGGCAGCATGAGGCAGTGGGAGCATCATTCGTTTTCATGAATCAAGGCGAATGCTTCGGCACGAGATGAGCGTGCAACTTTCTTTGGCATTGCACCATTGCATCATTGAAGTGGGGCGCTCGGCTTCCTGAATTCCATTCCATGCCTAGGCGAGTGCTCCGCCTCAGATTTGCAGAGGGCGGAAGCCGATGCAAAGGAGAAGGATGACAGCTTATGCTTCGTCGTGTGAGCCAACTTTCTAACTTCTAGCTTAGCTAGCTTTCTTCTGGCCGTGCAGGACCGTCTGACCAAAGCCCTGGCCGAAGCCATGGAACGTCAGCAGGCTCGAGATTCGGAGGACACGTTGTGACAGCTGATGTTTGCTGCCCCAGTCAGGCTCCCTCGAATCTTCTGCACGAGCTAAAGCGTTGGAACGGCCAGGCGACGCATCACACTTTTCGCCCCATGCCTCCAGGGATTCAAAACGTTCGCGCGGCTCCCTTTACTGAAGGCTCGCGAACAAGAGAGCATCAGGTGCCACGCTCCTGCTGGGTTGGTTCGACATGGAGCGATCATGAAACGGAGTGGTGAGCCACAGGCAGGACATTGAGCGAATCGCGGCCGAGGCTCGCAGTGCCCTACCCTGCCTGCAGCCATTCGGAGCAGGCAAACTCACAAGACGTTCGCTGCTTAGGTTCATGACACAAGGTGTCCTGGAAGACATAGCAATTGTAGCAGCGGGGGTCAGCAACCGCTAATGTTTGCTGGACGCAGAGACCTTCTGACCAATGTGTCATAAATCGACGAAATGTTGGTCGAAGGAGCGGCCTAGTGTGTACTATGATTTCGGTTGTTGATCAGAGTCGTCCCTTCTTGCAAAAAAACGGGATCTCTCGTTGACATTGCCGAGCGGCAGCTTCCGCAAGATGGGGGCCCCCCGGCTTTCGGCTTTCCCCCAAAAAGCTTAGAAAGCTTCCGTGAAGCAATCGCCCAGGGCGCGCCTGTCCGATCTTTCCACAGCATGCCCTCGATGTGCCACAGTTGCGTAGAGCAGCCCGCCATAAGGCCTAACGCTGAGAAGTATCATTGGAGGTGCCTGGGGACATGCTCCTCAGCGAGCTGCGTGAAGCCCGGACTAGATGCCGGGTGCTCGAGACCGCCCTGGAACGGAGGACTAGTGACTGGCTTGCGCCGACAAGCACACAGATTGGTTCGTAATATGATGCAGGACAGCCGGTCAGGACGAGGCATGGTGAGAGATCCGCTCGAAGGCTTCATGTTCCTTCTTGGACTGAGCAGGCTCATGGCCAGTCGAAGGCTCAGTCTTCGCTTTGGGAAGACACTTCGATCAAAGGGCTTCGTGCTGAGCATGGCCAACATGCATCTCCGAAATGGAGCCTAAGTGTGTTCCGATAGCACCTGTGGCTGCACCAAGCCTGTAAATAGAATCAGACGTCGCGCGCAAACGACAGCTTTGCACAGCTGCACCGGTGCATGTGCAGCTGTGCAATGTAACTTCAGTACCCGGTGCATTCAAGCAACTCATCAGAATGTGTGGTTCAATGTCGCGAACATCAGTGCTTCCCGGATCCAGATTAAATTGCGAGCCGGTGTGCAAATCCGTGCACGCTACAGTGGCTGTCGTGGCGACGATCCTCACGGATGCCGGAAGCGCTCGGCTGGTCAAGCCCAGGCTGCGGTCAAGGCCATGAAGGCAAAAGCGGAGCTTACGAGAAAGCGTGACATCGAAGGCTAGCGTCAAGGGCAAATTTATGCCGGGACGACACTGCGCTGCAAGCCACGATGGAGTTGTTTTGATCGCCTGCGCTCTACCCTGGCAGAGGCTGGCTTTTGACATCTTGTCACAGTCTCGACCCTCCGTTCTCTGACTCTCCTTGAACCTTGTAGCTTCCTGTCGTCCAAAGCCTCGCTGATTCAAAGTCATTCCAGCTGCTCTCTTGTACTCTTGCCTTTGAAGAAACCGTGCGAGGCTGACTCAGGAGAGCTTCAGTTTGCAGAATGCTGTTGAGTTCAAGAAGTGAAAAGGAGCAAACCTTGCAGGACTGGGATGGTGCTCGCGATGAGCTTCGGAAGGAGATGCGAAGCTGGCAGGGTCACTCACAGCTGCTTGTTGTCGCCTTCCTGGCATGCTGTGTTCTGACTTTGTAGGCTGAAAGGCGAAGCGGATGGCAGGCATTCCGGCGAACCCAGGTTCTTCACACTCGTGGGCAACTTCCTTGTCGGTTAGATCATGCAAGGTCACAATCTCCCCGGCTCCAGTCGCCGGCCTTTGGCTTACGGAACATGCAATGCTCCCGTAAATGGGCTTGGCTGTTGCGTGCCACGTCCGTCTCATTCCAAATGTCTCTTGGAGCGGTGCGAGTGGCCGTTGGAGATGGACGCACATGCAAGGTTGATTGGTGTTGACCTTCAATCCATACTCTTGGGGCGTTAAGATGACGTCCGCGGGGCATCGTCTTTCATCTCTTCTTTTATCTTTGGACTTTAGAGTGCCAGTCACTGGTCGCCAATCCTTCAATGACCACCGGTGTGGATTGTGTGCACGAATCAGCACAGCGGGGATGACCTTGGCTCTTCCCCAGCAAGCTCCAAAGCATGCCCCCGAGCCTGCTGTGCTTTTGCGGCCGTCTAATTTCGGCCAGTCCGGCCTCGTGCTGACCACAGCCGTGGCCCGATCAAAACTACAGTAAACTTTGATGATCAACGTCTGGTAGTGTTTCGAGCATTCTCTAGGTGAAGCAGGAGAATCCTGTCATCTTCGTGAACAGATAGGTCTCGGAGAATTGATTTCACTCACTTGCTTCGCCAAACGTTCCAAAGCCTCGTGAAGAGAAGGAGGGGTTTGTGATTCAATGGCATCACACTGTGTTGCAAAGTTTGTCACAAGTAGCGATTGGAACATTCGGAAGGCATCTCCAATTTTCCCAGCTTCGCAGACCGCAGTTGTGGACCATTGGGAGGAGGTTCCAAATGCAGAGATTTTCGGTGTAGAACCGAAAGCTGTCCAAACCTTCCCTTCTGAAGCAAGTTTGGTAAAGGCATGAGCGTTTTCGAGTGACGGCAACGAGCCTTCTTGTATTTTCTGGCCCCGAGAAGACCTTCCCACAATTTTGAGTGCTACGGAAAACTTCCCAACTCCTCAGATTGGCGGAAAGGAACAGCGTGGAGAGTTGCGAAGCTTAGGCCAGGCACAGAGCCCCAGACTTTCAAGCTTGCAGGTCTCGTTTATGTCACGTTGATGTCATGTTTGGTCTTGGGGCTCAACCGCCAATAGAGCCATGTTCACGAACGAGTTAGGGCCGTATCGCTTCAACTTCAGATTTTTAACGTTTGAAGTCCAGAGCCTTCCACTCGAAATCTTTGATTCAGCGCATGTTCACCTGTACTGGGTCGCTTGTTCCACAACCTACGCTTTGCATCTAAAACGCCTGTGCTTGTCTGCTGAAGAAACCATGAACAAAACGAAAGTGCACGCGAATGAGAGAGTACCCATTTGTTTGACTGACCGGTGGTTTTGCTACTTGGCCGTGCCTCGCGACCAGTGCAGCAGTCTCTCTACAGAAATACCGCTCGAAACTAACTGCTATAGTGCTGCAAGCGGGCATGTGTTTTCCATGTATCGGCGTGGGAGCAGAAGGGGTGACAGTTCAGTTATGAAAGCAGAGCACTGTGTATGCACACACTCGCCACGTAGCCTGAGAGAGGATGAGAGGAGATCCAGATCCGTGGCAGCAGTCTCTCTGGGGTTTTTCCTGCGTTCTGAGGCCAGGGCAGACCGAGAGCGATGCTCAGAGCTCAGCGCAGAGCGAGTTTGGCTTTGGAGCTTCAAAGCGACAGTGGGAGCCCTGCATTCTCTGCCTCAGTGCTTTCAGAGCTTTCAGGTCAGGACCTCCAGCTGCAAGCTCGGACTCTGGAAGCTTCGGCGTGTGGCAGTTCCAAGGGGGCCAAGGTTTCAACTGGACAGGGCTCTGGAGGATGCTGCAGTTGCGAGGCCATCGACATCGGCCCATCGGCCGAGAATGTCGGTCCGGTGTTGTCCCACGCGCCAGGCAGCGAGTGGCGGATCTGGAGTTCTGTCCCCGGTCTGCATACCGTCCCTGTGCCAACCAACTTGCCCCCCGCATGCCAAGGTGGGACACTCGCGATGCAGCTTCGAGCCTCTGGGTGTATTGCCTAGTTTCTAAAATCCAAGAAGGCATTGAATCTTACACTCGTAGAATGAGAAGTTTAAAGCAAGAGCCAGGCACGGCCGACACCGCTGGCAAACAGGCCCAATCTTGCCAAGTTTTTATTGCACTTTATCGGAGATCATCACTTTAAGGCAAGCTTCGATGGAGCTTGAGAAGACGACGGCAGCTGGGCTGCAAGAATGACGTCAATCCAGCACATTGTATCCTGCACCACTGCGCCGTGCTCTCCCGGAGGTGTCCTTGGAAGCAGAGATGAATGCAGCATTTGCACAGGCCGACAGAGTGAAGGGAGCTTCAGAGCAATCCCTCGCCCTGTCGCTCTGTCGCCATGTCATGCCATGTCAGGCTCAAGCAGCAAAAGCCGCGGAAGAGTCTGCGCTCGCTGCCCTGTCCGACGCAAGCTTGGCATCGCTAAGGCGAAGTAAGGGCTTCGCTCTGCTCCGCCTACTCTGCTGCTCCGAGGAAAGTGAGCGCCGCTGCCAGACCGGCCTGCGACGCATGGACGCGATGCTGGCAGACACCAAGGAGCTGACCCGCGAGCTGGCGAAGCACAAGCACCTCGCCAAGGCTGGGGATGGCCGGGGACGGAGTGCAAGGTGAGAGCACTCAGAAGTCGGCTGACAGGGAATGGACGACTTGGTCCGTCGTCACGAGAGGATGCTCAGGAGCTGTGCTCACTGGGTTCTGAGACTAGAGTTTTCCAGCCAGCAGTTCAGCAGTTCAGGGATTGAACAGGCAGCGCGACCAGGATCCTCTGCAAGCTCGCAACTTGGGTTCCAGCCTCCACTCGTCAGTGATATGAGTTTTTCGCAGTCTTGCAGGCCACTCCGACCTTTAGCGAAGTTCGATCGCGTTCAGGGAGAAGGCATTCCTTGTGCTTATGTACATGCAGGGCAGGGCGAATCCATCAGATGCAGGCCTTCTCCACAAGCCCGGCAACCCACAGTTCCAACGAGGTCAGTGCAGGACGGTTTCGGATGCATGTGGATGCTTGCTGTCAGTAGCTTGTACCGGGGTTGTGGACTCCAGGAGGTGGACCAAACCACTTCGGGTAGAAGCGAGTTGAGGCGATCCGCGCAGTTGGCAGACCTGCACCGAGCTGGAGGCGAATCAGAGATGGGTTAGACGAGATTGTCGCTGCAGATTTGCAAGCGTTGCATCCTGTCCCGGCTGTTCTGCTGAGCTAGTCGGGAGGCGCAGACTCCCGAAAGGCTGCAGTATCCCTAGTCGGATCAGATGCAGCCGAGATGCACATGACTCGAAGATATGTCTTGAGGCCGCTTTGTCTCTGAACTCGCCTCCCGATGCAGGAATCCTTCGAGCTTGACATGCCATGTGCCAGAAGATTTCTCAAAGTGGTCGCGCATTCAGGAAGGCTCCGAAGCGGCTCCTTATCTCCAAGAGATCGGAGCAAGACACAGGCCCGGGGGCCGCAAAGGCTTTGCTTGGCGACTCTAGCTCTCGTAGGAGTTACGGGGAAGCCCGTACTGGCGACTCCAAGCGCCGCCACCTCGGCGAACTCATACCGGCCCTTCTCAGCAGCGCCGCCCCGCAGGCCGCAGCCTTCTGCGAACTTCGGGAGTGCTTCTCGCTGGAGGGAGGCGCGGCTGTGACATGCTGCGTCCTGCCTGCGACCTGCGCTCTCTTTGCGAGGCATCTCGAACTGAAGACAGGCTCAGCTCGGGGTCCTCGGGTTTTCGAGAGTCTCTGATTCGAAGTGAGGAGTTCAGGGCGCTCGAAGGCAGGCTCCGTGCTTGAGTTCTGCACGGCGCAGGTTTTGAAAGGTGCAGCGTGACACAAGACAGGTCATTGCCAACAATTAGTGCCGGGTGACCGCTCTGCTACTGGGATCTACTGGGTATCGCAAATTGTATACGAGGATTCCAGCCAGTGTCAGCGACACGATCTGTCCCACAATTTGCCGTCCTGAAACGGTCGCACAAACTTAAACTCAAACACTTCCGATTGGTACTGTCCTGGAAGGTCACTGTGCGGGTGATTCTTGCGGCAAGCATGATTTTCATTCGTCGGTTCCTGCTGTGCTCTGTCTTCGCGACAGCGCAGTAAAAGACCCAAGACTGTCAACAACGCGGTAAAAGCGAACCCGCACCGCAACACTACTAACCTCAAGCCGGACCTCTAAGCAAAGCGGCCCTGTGCCGCTCTGGACCCTCTGGCGGACTGTTTGTTTGGAGTGGCTTTGTCTGCTTACCTGCATGCCGTTACCTCCGCTCTTTCCAGCAAAGCGAATGACCAAACCTTACAGGACGTGCGCATTGGGCGGACAAGTCTGGTCCTGCCAAGGTGGACTTTCCCTGTTGGGTGGACGACTTTGGTTGGCCCCAGACGGACCGCAGGAGCTGTTGCATCCGGTGGCTGGCACGGCCGTTGTAGTAGCCCATGAGCGTGCCATTGGCATGATTATCAAAGTCGGTGCTGAGCCGCATCTGTTTCCACTCATCCAGACTGACGTCGACGGGGGACACTTTGTCTGGGTCAAGGACTTGGTCGGTGGGGAGCCAATTCTTGAATCATCTGGGTGAGATTATAGTCTCCAATGAGTCCCTTGCAGCACAGGTCTGCAAGGGGCTGCCGGCCTTGCATAATCTTTCCCGTCAGTTGTTTGGCTCGCCTAAATTCACACCAGCCGCGTGTCGAAGCTCTGATTATTTCCAAGTTTGTGCATCCTGTGCAGCTTTGGTCTTGCGATCTGCGTTCCACTCCCGGCTGTGGGAGCGCTACTCTGTGGCCTTGTGGTGATGCCTCTGCAAGCGCACTGCGGAAGACCCGACGTCCTGCGGTTCGGGCAGCTGGCTGGGGACACTCGATATATCTCAATTTTCGTGCTTTCTGTTCAGACACTGTTGGCCGTAGGTTTTCCGGTTGCTGCTCTACTTGAGGCCACTGCTGAGCACGTTGATTGGTGGCTGCGGCAGATCAAGGCTGCTGAAAAGGCCTTCTTTGCGGACTTGTGGATCTGGCTCTCAGCTGCCGCAGCCCCGGTTGAAGGTCCCTCTCCGGCTTTGTTCCCTTTCCAATGCGCTACGGGCGGTTTTATGTTTCGTAGACACCTGCACCGCGCATGTGGCCAAGAGCCATCAGCTTCATAGCCCATCCCGGCATTTCGCCATTTAGCCGATTTGTCAGTCCTGCATGCGTTGGTATCGTACGGTGGAGCAGACTCAGTTTCACCTTAAACGAACACCTGCCTGCCTGCTCTTCGCGGCACAGCTTTCCCACCCATCTCAATTGAGGCCAGGGCTGTAGAGGTGCCGCAGAAGCCACCTCGCAAGGCTCCCTTTGTCCTCGGTGCACCGCCACCCACTGTTGAGCGTCAGCACATTTCAATACGGAAAATGTTGAGGTGGCCGCACTTCGAAGGCTGTGTGTGCCGACTCAAGCTACGCTAGACGCTAGACTGGGTTGAGTTCTGCATTGAGGCTGCGAGCACTGAAGGTCCCCGGGAGACGCCTTGCTGTTTTTGGCTTCGCAAGCCTTCTGCGTCCAGAAACTTTTGAACGCGCCTTACCCAAGGCTCGAATGTGAACTCCGAATCCGAATGCGATTGCTACCCTTGGACCCTGCAGATTTCGAGAGTTGCAGTGAGCGATGTTCCTTTGACAGCCCCGGAGGCTTGCCTCAGGAATCTGACGCAGGAGTGCCAGCTGCAGGCACGTTTTATGTGCGCTGCTCGTTGCGGCTGCTGATGCATATTTAGTGTCAAGAAGTGTCAGGATGGTTGATGCTTCCGCTGCTAGTCAAGGTTGGACTCAAAACGTAGAGCAAGTGCTAATTCGTGTCTTTGCATGCAATTAAGTTGGTGTAGCTCGCCAACATGCAAGTCCTGTCTATGACTGTAAGGTAGATCTGATGCAATGACACCACAGGCTGATCTAGTTTAGACGGTGAAGTATTCAACAGGCGGTGGGTCTGGCAGTATTGAGTTGATAAGTGTTAGAAAGGGACTGTCAGTATAAGCCTGGTCCCAACTGCAAGTCTTCCACAGAGTTGTTGCTTGTAAGAAGTTGCGTGTTTGAGCGGCCTTGGTTGCAGAGTCATCAGGCCGTTACACTTGAATTTGTTTAAGCCTCCCAGGCAGGTCCATGCAAGATGTACGGCTGACTGGCCTCTGCGGGAGAAAACAGAGACTTTGCAAGTGGCCTTTTTGGAAGCCGTTGCCCGGATGGAGTCGCCAATGCCGACAAACCGGCGTGGGAACATCTGTGCTGTGTGAATATGTGCTTGTGCCAGCACTTCGTCAGTTGTGGCCGCACACAACAGAGTCTTCAGTAAAGGGGGTGGAGCGGTCTCATGATCGGGTGCTCCAACTCCCAGTTTGCTGCTGTGCGTTGATGTAACATTTCGGGAGTTAGGCATGCAGTTGTTGGAAACCGCCGTATGCTCAAGCAGAGTACTTCTTACGTAGACATTTCCCGAACAGGCAATTGAACTCGCGGATGCAAGTCTTGCTTGCGACGCAAAAGAATCGTCTTCGCTCAAACAGCATCATTTCCGGAACGAAGAAGAGCATAGCTTGCAGATTGCTGTATACGGGCTCTCAGCCGGTCACAGGAAGGGCTCCGCTCGAGAGAGTTCCTCTCTTTGCCATGTGGACGAAGCCTCCACCAGATGTTTCATGTGTGTGTGGCCCGGATGTTCAGGGACGAGATTGTATGCTTCGATGAATGTTCGGAGAAGCCCAGGTCAGCAATAGCGTGGAATCATTCTACCGTGGAACAGTGGCAGGCACGGCTCATGCTTGACCGTCACATCAAGTGCAACCGCTTCGCATCGTCTGCCTCGCCCGCTCGCAAGCGAACAACATCAGGGCCCTAGCAGGTTTGCAGCGCACAGTTTCTGTTCGGGCATGCGGTCAGAATCTCTGGTCGTGGAGCTTGGAAGCCAAAATTTTAATTTTTGTGGCGCCGGGGGAAAAACGCCCAGCGGGGGCGGGTTAGGGAGGGGATTAAGAGGTCCCCGGAAGGGAAAGAGGAAGCCTCTGACCCCTAAATTCCAGGCCGATGCGAATTTTGCGCAGCTGTTGCCGGCAAAGTGGGACAGTGAGAAACTGTTACTGATGCATGGCACCATCCTCTTGAATCTTGTAGAAGCCGCTCCTGTCGAATCGTGCTCTTCAACAGAGGAAGGAAATGATGTCCAAGATTGTCCGAGCAAAAAGCTAGCGCCGTCCTGTCAACGCTACTGCAACGAATCTCACCATAGTCAATCTCAGACCCAGGGTTCATCGACTTTGCTGGCTGCGGACCTGTTTCCGTTCTTCAGCTTGTTTTTTTGCACGTGTCCGCCTCTTTGTTGTGGCCGTCGCAGAGACCTGCATCAATAGCAACGTCGTCGCACCAACAGCACACTGTCAAGCTTCTTTCCTGCGACCCATGCGTCTTTCGCATAGCCGGGTGGACGTGCCTCAAGCGCCCGGCAGATCGCACATTTCTGGAAAAAGCATCCAGGCTGAGGTTTGATCTGCTTAGGGCTGATGCATGCTCCAGGACTCCCATCGTTGACCGTCAAACCACAAAATAGAGTGATGAGAAGCCCCTGTGGCTGACTTTTGGGGTTTGGCTTGCAATCCCATTGTCTGGAAAGGCTTTGGCTGTGCTCAAACTTCGGGATGACTTCCCTGTTACACGTTTCTCCCTTCTGCAGGAGGCATCTTTGGCTTGGTCTTCGGGCCGGAGACGGTGCAAAACCTGTGGAGAGGGTTTGCCGGAGTTCATCTTCCTGTCAAAGCAATGTCGCAGGGTGTCGGCCTCCTGGCACATCTCAAAGGCACTGTTCGGCCCGCGGCGCTCGCCGGCGTCTGGCCTCTTGGCATGGATAGGGCGACAGTGCAAACTGCAGACGGCGGTAGGTTTGGAATGTCAGTTGTCTGATCAGCACATCCCTCTCTCTTGCATCTCCCTTTCTGAACCATTGCACGTGAGGTGCCTCCTGACCTCGTTTTCGTCATGTGCGACCACCTTACAATGCAGGGACGTTTGGAGCTGTCCTTTCTCGTGGGATTATCAGTTCAGCACAGCTTAGCAATGCTTAGCATGCATGTCTGGCTCCATCTGGCTCGAGGTCCTGACAAGAGACGGCTTTCCTTATCCGTACAACGGGGCTATTTCCGGGCTCTTTTCAGGCATGATGGGTGGGGCTATGCTGTGTTGGGAGTGGCATGTCAAGGTGCACTATTCCAAACTCTACTCAGCAAATGGAGAAATTGCAGGGGCGGTGCTGAGCATCGTCAATCGCTGGGATAGAGAGTTGCGAGCCTAATCGTGGAAGGGCTCGGAAATGGCTCAGAAAAAGTGGAATCGTGGCAACCGAGTTCCACACTGTGGACCATGGCTGGCAGCTCCGTGCTCAGCATACTGTGCCACCCTCGGCTCGGTTTTTTCTGTGCTGAGCTGCTGTGCTCCACCTGCTGTCCCTGTGCAGATCCCACTATGCTACAGACGGACAAAGCATGAACGTCAAGGCGACGAGCTGCGCACCTTCTGTTTACCTAGTACTCGCACCCTCGATGCAAGGGCGTGGCCGAAGGGCTTTATTTCTCGAAGTTAGAGGAAAGCCGGCAGTCACTAGACATAAATAGTCACTGATAAGTAATCAGTGACAGGTAAGTAAATGCTTAAGTGAAAGCGCATACGTGTATGCAGGGGTGTGTGTATATGTATATGATATGTATATATATATGTATATGTATATGTATGTATGTATGTATGTATATATATATATATATACATATAACATTTAGACACTAGCCACATTCACAGGTACATACACATGTACATGCGTGTACGTCTGTAGCTATGCATGTATGCAAGTATATATGTATGTAGCTATGTAGGTATGTTGCTATGTCGTGTGCAATTGCGTACGTGCTTGCGGCTTGCGTGTGTGCGTGCGTGCGTTTAGCTTCATAATGGGATCAGTTCCCCCCCCCTCCCCGCATGTTGTTCTTCAACTTCCATGCCTAGCCCGGGCAATGGCGCTGCCGCTGTCGTGCCCTCCGCGTAGCAGATCACGATCCCTGCACAAGACTGTGCTTGCGAGAATTCCTACAGTAAGGCAGTTTGCAGCTGTCTTGTGAAGCGAACTTTGCGGTGGCATCTTGAGGAACTCCTTGCCGAGCTCCAAGTCGAGTGACGAGGCAGCCTCGACAAATCTCGACAAATCGAGTTGAAGACATGCCCGTGCTGCCGAAGGGAAGCGAGTGAAAGCTTGTCAGCTGCTCTGGCAGTGCTCGACGAGCAGACGATTGCTGCTTGCAGCATTCAGCTTCAGCTAGTGCATACCACACACCAAGACCAAGACCTGTTGACGTGCGACAGCTTAGGCACCGCTCCTGGACGTCCTGCAACTACTTGGCCATACTTCGGATCAGGAGAATCATGAGGAGGATATTTATCGGGCATGCCCTCAGCATGGCATGCATTCGTTGAAGACGGCTGGATGTTGCCTTTCGGACGAACTGTTCATTACGGTGAAGGTTTGCGTTGAGTTGTCTGCAGCATGGCTGTCTATGAAAGAGTCTAGCAAACCTCGCACCATCTCGCAACACATGACCGACGGCTTGTATTCACGCGGCCCGACAGTAGTCTACAGGTGACTGTATACGGCGCATAGTATACGGGGTTGGAGATTGGGGCACCGATGAGATCAGCCATCTGTTAACGTTTGCTTTAGATGCTCGAAGCCGGCCAGTTCTGGCGCTCGCATTCATGCAGGTACCTTCGTGTCGGAGATTTCTGGAGTTGTTCCTGGACAGACCTGGCTGTGGGCAGATAACGAGGAGACGGTCGCAGCTACTTCAACACATTCAGTCCAGGCATGTTGTGACGAAAACGAAATGGAAGCCAAGGCATTCGATGATGCAGCCTGCGCTCTGCTCACTAAGCTTCCGGGCAAACTGCGGGATCAGTTGATGTGACCTAGCTGCTACTGTCCCACTGTAGCTGTTTGAGTCATATGACACACATTTGGTGCTTTGCCTCTCATCTCTTTCCATATGATCCGAGGCTTTACACAGCCTCTTTGACCGTCATTCCTTGCAGCGTGCATGAGGATGCCTCAATGTGGCACGTGGACTGGTATGGCATTCCAGATGGTTTGTCCTGGACAATGTTGGTTCCTCTGTGGCCTCGAGCAGCTAGACGTGAATGATACAATAAATGCAATACGAAAATCAAGGACTCTAGATTCATGGCTTTCACCTGCGCCAGAAAGTTCTGTCTGTGCGATGTCATGCTGCACCCAGGAAGACGAAGATTGGCGAGTGTTGGGTGGGACACAGCTGTGCCTGAAGGAGCACGCGCTACCGCGGGCCGACTCAGTGGCACCTTCCATAGCTGCAGTGGCCGCGCTGGTTGCCAAAGAGGCCATGTCATGGAACGAAGCAAAGGCACTAATCGACACGTCAAGCTTGGAAGCTGCAGCCACGAGAGGCAGCCGAGCACAATCCCAACGAATGCCCCGAGCACTGGGCCTCCGCGGATTTCTCTGTGGTTGAGCACAGAAACTTGGTTGGATCCACTTCTGATGAAGTTAGAGAGTCCTTTGTCATGGGCCAGCGTGTTGCCATGTGCTTAGGATACCAACGGGGCGAGTGCCTCCTGTTCGAAGGTCACGTGCTGCATCGTACAGGTCCATATCAGGCTCCGGCCCCTGCAAGCGTCATCGATGTCCTGTTTGCAGAGCGAGCTTCCGAACATGTGCATGTGGTGAGTTGTTGCAGAAGTTGCTAAAACTTGTTACAGAACTGTGCCCCGAACAAGCCAGCTCAGCAGAGGGAGCCACAGGAGCCTCGTGACAGAAAGCGTAACATCCTGTTTCTGTTGTGACTACTACTACTGCTACTACTACTACTACTACTACTGCTACTACTCGACTACAGCGACGAGCACGACTTCTAATTCGACTCCGACTCCTACCTCTACTTCTACTCCTACAGCTTCTACGAGCGCTACCGCTACCGCTACCGATGCGCCGCCGCTGCCGCTGCCATTTGTACAGAGGTCGGGCAAAGCAACTAGCAAAGCATGCTGCTTTGCAGAGACATGGCCAGTCAACTAGTCAAGCCCGGCTCAGGCCGACAATCCTGCAACGAGGGTGTTGGCCTCTCTTATGGCAATTCGTCTGCAAAGGATGGGTTCGAGCTGTGAGTCGAAACGCAGCTCAAGGTTGGACCGCGTGATCCAAGACATTGGCCTGACGTTTGCAGGAGTCTCTACAAGCAGGGTGCCTGCTTCGTTCGGAAGCCATGCAAAAAGGGAGTGGCCGCTGCAAGTTGCTGCATGGAGACTGTTCGCCGTTTTGAAGTGCATATGTAAGCGAAGCTTTGGCAGGCTGAGAAAGAAGCGGCAGCAGTGAGAAGCGAGTGACTCTGCACCTGCACAGGTATAAAAAGCATGAAGGTGTTGAGCCTGGTACTGTTCTTCGTGAATCACTGGCGAAGCTTCAGTTTGTTTATGCCGCCCATGCCTTGCAGGATTTCTTTTGGCTCTAAGTCTGAGCCGACTGTTCCTCTTCTCTCTCTCTCTCTCTCTCCCTGTCTCGCTCTCTCTCATTCATGGAGGCAGCTGAGTTTCCAGTCAGAGACTGAGCGGCCGTCATTCCGAGAGTCGAGTCATGAGCATTTCAAATTTTCCTTGTGCAGGACCTTTTGCGGGCTGGAACGATTGGTGCCGCGTCTCTCTGCGTTCCGCCGGTCTGTTTGCATTGCTGTTTCATGCTGGACAGTTTTATGGCTTTTGCTGCGGAGTGATTCGATTCCATCGCACCTTTCTGCCGCGTGTTCAAGCAGCGGCAGTTCTGCCAGCAGCGGTTGCTAGCAGATGTATTGCCCATTTCCCAGCGCGGAGAAGTTGACCCCCGCCAGGGCCCGTGAACACAGCAGCGCTGCTGCGCTGCTGCGCTATTCGCTTGTTTGCTTTTTGCATGTCATTGCTCTCATTGCTCTCAGGCCAGATGAGTGGCAGCGGAAGCTTGTACCTTGCTCCAACAAGAAGTGAGGACAAATTGGTTGAAGATGGGGAAGAGGCTCGAAATAGCTTCAAGAAGCATATGTTTTCAAGCCCACCAGTGCGGAGTGGAGGGCGTTTTAGCTGGCAGGATTCGGACACCGATGATGAAGTTTTCGTCTGGTCCGACACGGACAAGCACCTCGCCGCACAGCTCGTGCAATACTTGCGAGTCGGGAATTGGATGGCAGGTTCGAGGTATTGCGAGTGCAAGTAACGTGGCGGGGGTCACGATAATTTAATGTGCATCAAAACTGTTCTGCGGAACTGCAGGAGATGTCGCAAACATCCAGTCTGCTGGCTTTTCATCATTGCCCTTGCAGTGATTCTGGGCCCTTTGGTCGTGGCCCTGCGCGACAGCAGTATGCCACAGGGAACAGTCGACTGGATATCGGACAGACTATCGAAACCCTTTTCGAAGCGAACCGACCCTGTGGCAGACACCTCCCTGGCATTGCTTATCGGCTTTTCGAAGCAGCAGGTGGTGCAGTCCTCGGTTCTGGTTGACATTGCTTTTGGTTTGGTCTTGTCCGGCACCCTTACTGCCACGGTGATTGCGACCCTGGAGCCCGATGCGCAGAGTGTTCCGAGAGACTTTCTACAGAAAGCAACGTTGTCCAACATGACACAAGACATGACGCAGCCGCAAGGTCGCTTATGGAGCACAGCTTTAGGGCTCGCCTCGGTCTTGAGTGTGATATCGATGTACACCTTCTGGCTCTATCGTAGTTGGGCCCCCTATGTTGACATGAATAACCCCATCCACTCGATCGTTCTGGAGCGCGCGCTCGAACGTCGCTTACGCATTGCCTGGGCTCTGGTGCCCCAAGTTGGATTTGTTCTCGCTGCCATGGTGCCCAGCCTTTCCGATGTGGCCGGCTATGAAGTAGTTCTAACCGCAGTGCACAATGTCTCTGCTCCTTTTGCCATGCTGTTCTTGATGATCATGGAGACCATCCAACTTGGCTTTGGAGAGAATGCCTTCCAGTATTTCTTCACTGACGAGGCCACTCCAGTACATGGCCCGCTCACAAAGTATCAGCGGATGCGCGTGTGCTTGCTCGTTGAAGCCTGGATTGCCGGCTTGATCTTCATCGGAGTCTCTTGCCAATGTTTCATTCATGCGTTCTGCGTGGCATGCCTTTGAACTCATTCAGCCCATTGCAAAAGCACTTCCGAATTTAGGTGCAGGTCTATCTCGCCTTACGTGACTTTGCTGCCTTAATTGAGCATGCAGTTCCGAAGAGCCTGCAACATGTATGTGGCATGTGCAAGGAAAGAACCGGCGATACTGGGTGGCGCTGACATCCTACTACGGTGAGGCTTGTCCCCCGGAAGCCGAGAGCCCGTCGAGGCGCAGCAAGACCATGTAACCGTCAGGTAATTGGTACCATCCTGGCATTTTCTTTGCCGGCTGCGGCTGCGCTTGATATGGGTCACATGACCGACCTCGCGCCTTAGGCTGCGAGAAGTGTTGCGACCAAGTTGCGGTCTTGCAAGCATTTGCAAGCATCTGCAAGCTGTCATCTTCCGGAGCCGTTTCAGCCTTGCGCCGAGGTGCACTCGCGATCGGCACTCGTGGAGACTGCAGCTGTTCTACCGTTGATCTATCAGTCCCATATCAATTCAACTATTTCAACGCTGTCGCACCAGCTCGCCGAACAGGCAGAGCATTTGACTTGATATAGAATATAGATTTATGCATGTGACCTTAGTGCTGGACGGCCGCTCAGCACGGGATGGGCAGAAATGTCGAATGCTAGCAGAGCCCTTCTATCAACAGGTTGACATCAAGAGCTTAATTCGACCAGGTGGCCAATGGATTAGATGAAGCGGGCAAGACTAAGACTGGCTACAAAGGGCCAACCAAAAGAACGTTGCAGTGCTTCAGCTTGTCTGCAGGAGTTGCTTCATCGGTTGTCCCATGTCTGTCGTTCGAAATGGAGTGCCTACCTTGGGTTTATTCGACATGGGCTGGAGGTCAGGAAGCGCTTAAAAACCTTCGGGTAGTCTTTCGTATGGCAGTGTTGTGGCTGGGTGAAATGCGGGGCCTTAGCATCGCCCCATGTCTTCCTTTTTTGTTTTGGGAGGTGGGGGTGAGGATGGTCCTTCGTGGAAGTTATGACCGGTAGCTTCCCGGAGCGACGCCACAGAACACCAGCAGTGGGAAATTGCACATCCTCGCGGCGAGCCTCGCGGATGGTCACTGCCATGTAGTACTTCAAGCCATGATGAGTCCCGCGAAGACTGGAATGCGATTGGATCAGGTACTCAAGTGCTGTGAAGCAAACAAGCAGCAGCAGATTCGTCATACTGAAACACAGGCAGGGAAGTGGGGGAACTAGGCGGGAAGCGGAGACACTCTGCATACACTTGTGGATGCCGTTTTGGGGAACGGACGTTTGTGAAGCTTTGCGCCGATCGTTGTGTTGTTGTCCACCTTCTGAAAGTGATCTACATGCCGAATCTCTTTCCGGGTTCGAGGCCGCCAAAGCTTGAAGCCGACAGAGCTGGTCTCGAACGGCTGAGACTGAGCCCTGCTTTGCTTTCTTTGCAGATCCATTTTCTCTCCTGGCCGTCTGTGGGACAGCTTTCAGACAGAGACCCCGAACACGCCGAACACCCCCGTCTTACGACCAAAGGTTGACAAGGATGGATTTTGCGTCACGCTCTAGCCCACCGCCCCCCCCACACGCACATAGTCAATGGCATGAGGCTAACGAAACTAAACGCCTGTTACAAAACGCAGTTGCCATTGGCTGACTTGCGATGCGGGACACCTTCGAAGCGGTATGAAACGGTCTCCAGCAAATGGACCATGCAGAGTGCAAAGCCCGCATCTCGCTTCGAATTCCGTCGCTCAAGCTACGCTATCTTCACCGATTCGACGACTAAGGATTTCACCAACGCTTCCTTGTCATGCGTTTGGAAATCAGGGCGCCAACAAATTGAACATAAGGCCTCAGGAGCCAAGCCTAGCGTCGTCTAGGCCGCAGCTTGCAGTTTGTTCTCAGCTTCGCCAATTCTTTCTGTCGATGCGCGCTGCCCTCACACCTGTTCCGGTGTGACCAAACCCAACTTTGAACCAGCTGACATGGACTGTGTGAACTCTCACAGCCTCGGTTTGATTTGGACCATAAGTTCAAAATTCAACCCGAACGAGTGTCGGTAGAAAAGTTCGTATAGGCTCAAGCGGAGAAAAACGAAGCGCACTTGCGGTTCTACAGGTCAACAGGAGCTCAGGCCCTTGCAGAATGCCCTACGCTTCTCAAAGTCATGTCCCACCACTTCGAAGCTTCGGGAAGTGCCCGCACGGATCCTGACGAAAGCGATGCTGATTCCAGCTCGCTTTTTGTGAACGGCTTGTTCCGCAGGTGGCAGAAGTCAACCTGAGTGGTTTAGACTCTGGCGCTGTAACTAACTCCTCGGGGCTCTTTCCCTGACGAAGTCGTCTCGTATGAAGCTTAATGCAGCTCTGACAGTGGGCATCGGTATGCCAGGTCGCGACTATACCCTTGGATGTGGTTAGACATGCCGTGCAGGCCCAGCCCTGAAGCAACGGCTGACTTGCACTCGCATCTCGCCATCAGGCAGCGATTTCCAGCAAGCGCCCGCATCCTGGACTTACAGAGGCGAGCTTAGTCGAAGGCCGGGCCTCGTGTCATCTTGTCCCGATGCAGGCTTTCCGTGCAGCTGCATCACCTCCGAGTCGCTCGGTGAAATGGGATAGGGGGTTAAACGAAACTGTTTGAAGGATCAACAAGACTTCTTTAAGGGATCCCAAAAACTAATTATTCCTATGTTGTAAGCACGAAACAACACAAATCACAGACGCCTGTCCCTGGGATCAAACAAACTTGTTCCAAGCAAAACCTAGAAAGGAGGATGGAAAGAAAGAACGAAGGAAAGAACGACCGAAAGAACGAAACAAAGCAAGAAAGAAAGAAAGAACGAACGAACCTTGTAATTCCTCGAAAGCTAGGCGCAAAGCAAAACCCTGCAAATCGAAGTTACCCAAAAGCATGATGCAAGACAAAAGCCTCGGGGCTGTGATCCTCGAACAGCGCAAATCGAAACCCTGCGAATAAGAAGTCACCCGCAGCTTGATGCAAGGCAAAACCCCGATTGCAATTTCCCAAGAGTTTGCGGTAAACAAATACCTCGAAAGTGTAGCCCCCAATAGCTCGTCAAAGCAAGACCCTGCAAATTGAAATTCCCTAGTAGCTTGATGCAAAACAGATCCCCGAGTTGCGATTCCCCAATATGAAAAATGTCATCCCCTAATACCTTGATGCAAATCCGGGCCCTGCATATCGAAATTCCCCAAGAGCTTGATGCAAAACAAAACCCCGCAATTCCCCAACAGCGTCGCAAGACAGGAGCCTGGAAATTAAAAACTCCCCAATAGCTTGGCACAAATCATGAGTTTGAAATCACCTAATAACTTGATGCGAAGCACCGACATGCTGATTCCATCTCTTTCTGCAATGTTTGCTCTACTCGACTTCTGCTGCAAGTAGCCCCGAGATTGGAACCCTCAACCCAGCAAAGCGAGCGATGCCGAGGTAAACCTTCTATGTAAAAGCCTCAGCCCTGAACCCCCTAAGTACGCAAGCAGTCGTTGGTTTCCATAAGCGGAGAGCCGAAGCGAAATTCGGAAAGTCAAAACGTCGAAAAGTGTTGGACTTCTCGACTTTTCGGACTTTTGTGATTTTCGATTTCACCCTTCGGACTTTTTGTGGTTTTCGGCGTTTCCGACTTTTCGACTTTCCGGGTTTTCTTGCACTCTTCGGACTTTTTGGGCCTTTCTGCTTTTCGACTTTCGGGTTTTTCCTGCACTTTTCGGACTTTCGGGGTTTCTCGTCTTTTTGGCTTTTCGGATTTTCTTGCACTTGTCCGACTTTTGTTTGGACTGTTAGGCTTTGTGACTTTTCAACTTTTCTTGCAACTTTTGGGAGTACGTGTTTTCAGACTTTTCGGGTTTTTCTTGCATTTTTTGGGCTTTTCGGCTTTTTGGCTTTTCAGATTTTCTTGCACTTTTTCGACTTTTGGGCTGTTAGGCTTTGCGACTTTTCGACTTTTCTTGCACTTTTGGGACTACGTGTTTTTCGCCTTTCAGTTTCGGCTGTTCGTTTCGGGCTTTTCCACTTTTCCTTGATTTTCTTGCCTTTTCAATGTTTTGCTCGTGCAAGTTTTGAGTGGGCACTAGCTGACTCGATAGTCGAACGATCATTCTTAGAGTCAGTCATAGTTTCAAGCGTCGTGGTTGTAGCTCGTTCGGGCCTACCTGTGACCGACGGCGGATTTGTCTGCCTAAGCCAGACGCACCACTAAGCAAAACAGCCGATCCCGGGTTTTGGGGCATTGACTGTCAAAGGGCTCATGTTGAGTCAGGCTTGCTGTGTGGCAGTCACAGTGTCACTGTAGCGCCTTAGATCAACCACGCCTGCACTTAGTTTTCACCGGTTTTATCAGCCATCTACGAAGTCGTTAAGCCGGGCGCAGCACTGAGCAAAACAGCAGCTTCAGCGTTTGGCGGTTTATAGGGCGTTATCGGCTTCAGCCAATTTTTTTAAAGAGCTTGGGTTTTGAAAAGTGCTTATGGGGTTTGTTCGTATCAGCGATTTTGTGTAGCTCTTTGGCTTCAACGATGGGGACGGAGCGCTTCCTGATGGTATTCCTCAAAGCTTCTCGCACTATCATGCCCCGAAGCATTTTCACATCGCTGCATAAGGCCACCCAAATAGTGGTTTCTGCGAGGATTTGAACATCTAGTTAATGAATTAGATCATTCTGTTGGTTCTACTCGGGTTTAACCCTAGTTGTCTTTGAAGTGTTTATAAATGTCGCTGCAGGCGTTGATGTGTTCTCTGGGCTGAAGTTGAGAGTTTAGGGTTTACGGCTGGAAGCTGTCAAGGCATGAATCATAGCAGAGATCCTGCAGGGATGAACAAAATAGAAAGCATGCCCCTTAAAACCCAAACCCCAAATCCTCCAACCCCAAACCCTATTTGCAAAGAGATGTTGTGACAGGTGAGTGCTGGGCTCGTGCAAACTCCACCTCTACTCCTTTCTGAGCTGTTGGAGCCAAGCATCGGGACTGTGTCCATCAGTATGGGGTATTTGCGGATGTGGTGTAGGTGGTGAATCCCCTCACAGATGCTCGTTCCAGGCTTGTTGCCTCTGTCTGATGAGACATTCTGACTAACACATGTGGCAGGAGGAAAAGAGGCGTCAAACAAACAAAAGAACCCCAAACCCTGAAACCCTGAACATCCCCTAAACCCTTAACTTACGACCTCTACTAAGATCTCGTGGTTGGCCTTTTCCTTAAAAGATTCCTTCTTGGGTTCGAGATTCTATCCGGGAATCCGAGAGGTTTTAGGGTTTAGGGTTTAGGGTGGCGTTTGCTGCGAGGATTCGAAAATTTCGGTAATTAGATTTTTCTGTTGGTCCTACTCGGTCCTACTCGGGTTTAACGCTGGTTGTCTTTGAAGTGTTTATAAATGTTGCTACAAGCGTTAATGTGTTCCCTTGGCTTGGGGTTTAGGGTTTAACAGTGGTGTAAATGTGTATATGCACAAGTGTGTGTGTATATATATATATATATACATGCAGACATACATATACATACCTTCATATGCATTTATGTATTCAGGTGTATACATATGCATGTACGTGTAACCATATCTCTGCTGTTGTTGTTTACACACATAGCATATGCAAGGTTTGTGTTTTTGTAGAACCTTCCACATCGACTTCCCTGTGCCATGCACACCTCGCACACGTAGTGAAGTGGGACATCTTTTCCGCTGTTTTGATTTGACACGGTTTCAAATTGAACAGGCCGCAAGGCCAGAACACTTCCTCCAGTAGCCAAAAATCTTAACATGGTCCTAGATCTGCCTTTGCTCTGCTGACCAAAGCTGTGCCAGTTGTAGCTTTTTCAACTTCTGGTGTGGTGTGTGTTCGACTCTTCGACTTTTCGACTTTTCGCGTTTTGCTGCACTTTTCGACTTTTCGCTGCTTTTCGAAGGTGGGCATTCTCCACTTATTCGCATCCACAGGCGTTCGGAAACACAAGCTCTCTGACCCTTCTCGCGGCGTGCTTGAAGCAGCATGGGACTCGGCCAAGAAGCTTCTTGGTGTTTGTTAGTCCCTTGCTGGGTCCTATGTAATCATACGTGTACTTGCCTTATTAAAGCATCGCAGTTATTTTTTTTCTTATGCCCGGCCTCCCTTCCCAGATAAACAACAGTCGATGCCGGCTTGCGTGCATGATGCCTGAAGCAAGGGGTTTTTGTACCTGTATATGCATATATGTGCATGTGCGCATATGTGTCTATGTGGACATGTGAAGATGTGTACACATAGGTTGTGTATATATATATATATATATCTCTATATATGTACATAACTACATATATATATATATACATACACACATGTCTACATATATATATATATAGATATATCGGTATTCGTATATGTATGTGTATGTTTTTGTGCATGTGTATGTGTACGTTTATGTGTACGTGTATGTGTATCCGTATGTGTATGTATATGTGTACACGTACGTGTATGCGTCTGTGTATGTGTACGTGTATGTGTGTGTCTGTGTCTGTGTATGTGTATGTATGTATGTATGTACGTATGTATGTATATGTAACTGTATATACTCATATATCAATAAATAAATATGTATATATATATATATGCACACATATATATATATATGGTCACCCCCCCCCCCCCATGACAGACCATCCCCTTTAAAACATCGCTCCCACCGGCGTGTTCGTGCTTTTTCCGGAGTATCGAGTTTGAGCCCTCCGAACGTATCCCTGGAACCACCAAAAGACTGAGACCAGAAAGCAGCACGATAAGGCGCGCGGGTGTCCTACCAAGAAAGGAATTACAGAGCACACGTGCATGGATGAGGGTTGTGCTGACACACTACATAGTAAGCACTACACAGTAATCTTACTTGAGTCATATATAGAGCAGATTCCAGCATTTCCAAAATTTCCAAAATTTCCAAAATTCTCTCCCCTAACTTTCCAGATTTCCAAAATTTCCAAAATTTCTAAAATTTCCAAAATTTCCAAAATTTCCAAAATTTTCCGACCTAGTTGACAGGATATATTTTTCCAAAACATAAGGGCGGACTTTTTGGAAATTTTGGAAATTTTGGAAATTTTGGAAATTTTAGAAATTTTGGAAATTTTGGAAATTTTGGAAATTTTGGAAATTTTAGAAATTTTAGAAATTTTGGAAATTTTGGAAACTTTGGAAATCCGGAAAGTTAGGGGAGAGAATTTTGGAAATTTTGGAAATTTTGGAAATGCTGGAATCTGCTCTATATATGACTCAAGTAAGATTACTGTGTAGTGCTTTTAACACTAACGTTGACATGTATATTAATGCTTTCATTTCGAATATGCACATTACTAATTCTATTATTAACATTAATACTCCTACGCCTACCAATAGTCATATTCATATTGATATTAATGCCAATACTAACAGACACCTGCGTATATTAATGTCCGCAGATATACATACCACTATCTGAAAAGCAAATATATCAATGCATTCGTGTACTAACGTAGTATATTCGTATTTAATTTGTCATATACCCAGTTTCCAACGTGACAATATACTACTTGTTAACGTCTGATTATACTGTATTGATATGCTAACTTGCTAAGACACGAACACTGTAATACGCAAGTACACTGACACATGGCAATGGTATACTAACATATGGATATACCAAAAAAGTTGTTAGATAATCTACGAATATGATAAGTGAAGTAGCATACCAGGATACTCATACACTAATATGTTAAGAATCGAAGATAATAGCACACCAATGTACTAATGTACCCATGCACGAACGTACGCATTCATTAATATACTAAGAGCATACAAACATACAGGTATACAAACATATTACTGTTCGAATACATTATAATGTGTTGGTATACTAAGCTGTTTATATAATCTATCAGTATACTAATATATCAAAACTAATTATAGTATTGATACGCATACTAGCACGTCCGCGAATATTACACTGATGTTAAATTCATCATTGAGACTGATTGAAACTTACATCGACAATGGCACTGGCATCAACACTAATTATCACTAAATATGCTAGTGTACTAATATACGAATACTGTAAAAGGCAAGTACACTGACATGTTCACATGCCATTATGCCAACATATTGATATACCTATAAGCTATTAGGGAAAATACGAATATAGTAAATGTAGTAATAGACCACTATAATAATATACTAATATACTACTACGTTAACATACGAATATCATGATACACCAATATACTAATGTACTCATGCACCAACGTACTAATATATTCGCGCAATCTTCAACTCTGCAAATATACTATTGTTCGAATACATTACTGTATTATTATATTAAGCTCAAAATGTACGAATCAATCAGTATATTCACATATCAAAACTATTTCTATTACTGATACTAATACCAGCACTTCTGTGAATAATAAACAGATACTAAAACCAGCATTCAGACTGATACTAATACTAACACGAGTACTATTACTGACATTGACATCGACACTGGCACTAACACCAGCACGAACATAATCACGAGTTCATATTTACTATTATTGATATGTATACTTTTATTCAATACTAATACTAATACTGATGCTAATACTAATACTAAATACCAATACCAATACTAGTACTAAAGCAATACCCATCCTAATATCAATACTACCACAAAACTATTACTCATATGAACACTGATACCAGGATTAGGACTACTACAAACAATGACAGCAGTACTAAGAATAGAACCAAGAACAATACATATTAATCCTAACACTAATACTAGTACTAATACTAGCTACTAATTCTAATACTCATACTCATACCAATACTAATGTCACCACTACTGCTGCTACTACTACTGCTACTACTACGACTACTACTACTACTACTACTACTAGTACACATACTTAATACTAAAACTAATACTGATACTCATACTAGTCACTAATACTAATACTAATACTCATTCTAATACTAATACAAATACCAATACTAATGCTACCACTACTACTGCTGTGCGACAACTATTGCTAGTACGACGACTACTACTATTAACATCAAGACACATACTTAATGCTAATACTAAGAGTAATACTAATTCGAATACTATTACTCATACTAAACATCCTAATATCAATACTACCACAAAACTAATACTAATGCTAACACTGATACAAGAATTAAGATCTACAAACAGTAATAGTGGTACGAAGAGCAGAATTGAGATTAAGATTGGGACTAGGAGCGCTGCATGCGTGTGAAGAAATTTCCAAAAATTGCAAACCATCTAAAAGAACATTTTGGAATTGAGTTTGGGAGAAGTGTTTGTCGCCTATCCGTTGACAGATCCTGCCTGGGGACGCACGCCACCCTTCCCCTTCCCCACGACGGTCTGTCATGGGGGGGGGGGGTGAGCATATATATATATCTGTGTACACACATATATATATATGTGTGTGTGTCCACACGAGTATAAAGCCGCCCCCTCCCCCAACCCCCGTTCAAACCAAGCCGAGCCAAGCAGTGCAAAGCGAAAATAGTGTACACATATACTGCGCGCGTTAAATTTTGAGCCATGCGAATTTGCTTCGAAGAATGACGCGCCATCGATGGACGTGCCTTCAAGCAGCCTTTCTGCGAGAATTCGGTTTGCAAAGAAGAGGGACCCTTACCCCCCCCACCCGCTCTTTTCAAATGTTAAGCCATGTGAATTTGCTTGAAAGGACGGCGTGCTGTCAACGGACATTCCTTTCCTTCATTCATGAAGCCGTTCCAAAACAAACGGGTAAGGGGGGTTGCGCCCCCCCCCTTCCCCTCCTTTCAGCGAATTGTGTTTGGGGGAGGAAGCAACAATAGCTTGAAACAAGTACGGACACTGCTAGTTGGAATTCCCCAGTCGCTAGATGCAAATCAAAACCCTGAAAATTGAACTCCTCCAATAGCTTGATGCAAGCGGAAGAACCCTGAAACTGTAGTTCCCCACTACTTTGCTGCAAAAGGCAAGGATGGAAATTGTAATTGCCGAATAGCTTGACGCAAGCCTGATTGAAAGAAAGCCTTCCACCTGGAACGCGCATTACCCTGCCTCCTCTTCAATCTGCTTATGATACAGGTTTGATCCCTCAAGCTGTTTTTTATCCCGTAAGTAGTCTGTTTGATCTTTTAATTGTTCTTTTGTTGGATCCCTCACCCGTTTGGTGAAAGCAAGCACTTCAGAGCTCTTGGAGACCGCTTTGCTCGACCATCCAGCCATTCTGTCTTGAAACATGTGGAGGCGGCTTTTTCCGCGGACTTGTTCCGGTGCAAAGCCGAGTAGTTGCTGAGCATCAGCCGGGCAGCATCCCGTGTCGATGTTTCATGCTTAGGCGCTCTTCTGCTCTGCAGCGGGACCTGCAGCGTTTCTGCTGGGTTACGAGGCGAGCAATCGCACCGTGGGCAGCGACAACTTGAGGGCCAGTTGTGTCTTGCTGCACCAGCGACGAACGTGTCGAAGGGGGTCGGCTAATTTGAATTGATTCTGGTTTTTAATGCCTCCCCACTTCCACAGTAAAGAAATGGCAGCATAGGCGATATGTTCGAGAATTCTGGGGGCTTGTTCCATGGTGCTAAAGGCGACCAAGCAAGATTCAGTGTTGCTACCGGTCAGGAAGCTGCTGTTGATGTGGTGCTTGCTACAGTATGTGAAAGACTTTAGCTCCTGGGAAGCTCTGTGCAGATTTGGGCTTGGCAGGTGCAGCGAGGTTCAAAGGAGGCCCAGTCCAAGTGTTGCATGGTGTATTCAGTCTTCTGCTCGGCGTGCGACAAGTTCGCTGTTTGGACAGGTCCTGGAAGCAGGACTGGTAGCCAAGGCTGTCAGGCTCCCAGAGTGGGAAACGCTTTCGTACCTTCTGGGGTGGGACCTGATCAGGACGGTAGGCTCCACGTCTCCGAAGGAAAAAAAGCCAGCTGCCAGCATCACACGCAAGTGCAACTTGTGGGACCTGGTTCGTTCGCTGTCGGTTTTCACGGCAGTCTCCTTCCAGACTAACGCGTCGCCGGTGTGTTGTGACGGTCCTGGGCGCTGTCAGGCGGTTGCAAAGATGAAAGATGATGAAAGATTCACGGCACCATGATTTGCATGCATGGCGGCGCTTGCGGATTTTTGTGCAGCCATTTTCCGGAAGGCAAACGGTCCCTGACAGGTTTGGTGGCCTGATAGATGACACTGTACAAGCGTTTCGATATTCTTCAGCGCAACATGGGGGGGGCGGGGGCTGCATTGCGCTGCCCATTCAGAACCTTGTTGTCATGCGAAGTTCGTCTCTGTCCAAGGTGCAAGTCGCAGTCGTTCAGCCGTTCGACTTTTTCCGAACGTCTTGGCAGGCATTCCGAACGGACACGAGCAGTCTGGAAGTGCTCTCCAGCTGGATGCAGGCGGCGCTGTTGCTGCCAGAGACGAGGGCTTCACATTTATTACGCGGCCCATGGGAGGCCCGAACAAGTTTCTGCGTAGGCAGCACAAAAAAACACATGCTGAGCTCAGCACAGCCCTGGCTGTCCAGGTGATCACCACGGACGGCCCTCGGTCACTCTGGCGAGGTGCATCGTGCCTCCAACATCGGTTAGTAGTCCATCTTCCGCACTCGACAGGTTCGGTCAAGTTGAGCTTGTGAGACTGCGGCTTTGCTATGCCTGTACTCTTAGGCCTCATTCCCACACTTTTGCGGGACGCCTTTGCTGCCGGAACCTTCTGGCGGTTTGCTCAGAGCTTGTCTCTCAACTACCGTTGCTATGGACTTGAGAAAGGTCCAGCTACATGTACCTCAACCAGGTAATGCTGAACGACAGCTCCATGGAGGATGTCTTGCGAAGTGCGGTCCATTCCGGTCTAGCCCGAATTCAGGACCTGAGATCTAATTTTTGCTCGAAACCCTCGCTTGGGTGGCCAGCCTACCGCCCCGCTGGGGCATCTGCCATGGCTCCGGCAGAGTGGATCTGCGACCTTTGCCAGGAGGTCTTGTTGGATCCAGTTACGCTCCCCTGCTGTGGAGAGTCCTTCTGCAAGACATGCCTGCAGCAATGGACAGTTGTTAAGCTGGATGATGGAGCCCCTCGCGCCAGATGTCCAAGTGGCTGTGGAAAGCAAATCGACTACAGACTTCCAAGTGTGTCTAAGCTTCTTCGTAGCTGGCTGGAGGCTGAGCATGCAAGCGAACTAGCTGAGCGCCGCAGGGACATCAGGGACCAGGAGCTTGAAGAAAGCATCGCAGGCGGCTTTGGTCTTTGGCAAGAGGTAGCAGCATCCCGGGACCTTTTCGTTGGAGAGAACCTTGCTGTGGCCTTTGGAACAAGCGGCATTGTTCTCGCGCGACACGAGGAGGGCCGGGTCAAGGTGAAGTTTGACTTCTTTCTGTGGGGCATCAGTGGTGTCTTCAACGTAAATCCGGACGAGCTTTTGCCGCAACTGCCTGGCACGTTCGGTGTGAGTATCGGGCAACGCGTTCTTGCCTCTCAAGATCTGATTGTTGCCTCTGCCGTAAGAGTTCCATTTGCAACGTTGGGTACCGTCGTGGGTCCATCCAGCTTGCCTGACAGGATCACAGTATGTTTCGACACGGTTACCGAGGGGCAGAACAGACTTGATGTGCAAGCCTTCGAGATTCTGCCAAGCACGGAGTTGATAGGCCGCTCTGTTGCAAGTGACAAAAAAGCTAAGAAAAAATATCGTGACCTCCCTGCCAGAGGTGGATTCAAAGTGGGGCAGCGTGTGTCGGCGGTGGAAAACATCTTGTTGGAGGACTCTTGCATCCATTCAGCCATATTTATGCAGCATTGATTTCTATTTCGTTGTGGTGCCGAACAGCTCAGCTCAAGCGTGTTCGTGCGATTTCAATTCTTCACCAGGGTGTCGTCTTGGTTCCACCGGGTTCTGTTGGCACCGTGCTGTCCCAGTATAGCGACACGCGCCTCACGGTTATGTTCGAGGGAAGACTGGACGGCCGCTCCGAGGCGAGCGGGATTTTCATGCCGAATGTCCGACTTTACCAACCCCTACTTTCCCGCTAAGCTTTAAGGGATTTCAATCACTCCGTACCTAGCGCGTGAATGCAAACGGGCTGCTCGTGCAAAGCGGGTGCAGCAGGCCGTGAATCTGGTTCCGACAGCGATCACGGGTATCAACCCAAGTTGAAGCACTGCCATTCCGTACGGCGAGCTCCTCTGCAGCCAAGAGCCAAGAAGGACTTCGAGGGCTTCGCGCTTCAAGGATCTTCAGCAAGGCCTCTCTCTGCTACTCGTGCCATCCTGCATCGAATCTGTGCTCGCAACTGCAGGCTACCAGAGGGGGCTGCTCGCTTTTCAGGTTCTGTGTTGTGGTAGCGGCTTTTCGATGTCCGTTTCACATGCGGAATCAGCACACGTCTGGGATCGGGATTTTCGCCGAGAGGGAAAAGCCCCCAACGTGGCAATCATAACTGGCACGTGCGAGACTGCAGGAGTTTGATGCAGCAACCATGCGGCAGCGAGCCGTGCAGTCTGCCTTCGTCAGCTCCGTGGGGATTCCAAGGATGGCACGCACAGTCGTTGTATCATCGGGCATGAGGGTCAGCAGCAGCAGCAGCAGTACTTACTGAGGACTTAGGACTTAAGCCTTAGGCTCACAGAAGTTGAGCTCAAGTCGAGTGACGAAGATCTACACGTGTCACGTCAGGTGTGCGCGATGGGCGCTGCCATTGTCACGCAGCCGATGGACATGGTGAAGACGAAGATGCAGGACTTGTGTCAGCTTTGTTGCGTTGTCTCGGCTGTGGACGTCGCCCTCGAAGATCCACCGGATGATGACCTCACGGGATGATGGCTTCAGGAGGGTCAAGGCTAAGGATTCACGAGTGCTAATTTGTGCCAAAGTGCGCCTGTGAAGGTTGCTCGTTTCTTCGCAACTCTCCGCGAGACGTATCAGGCGACAGGCCGAAGAAAGATTATGGATTTAAGGCCAGATTTGGCGGGCCTGGGCTCAAAGCGCACAACTTGCGAGGCTGGCGAAGCCTCTGGGCAGGTGGCTCCCTGCGGGTAGCGTCCGCGGGGGCCGCCGGCCTGCTCCTGGGCACGGCTCGCAGAGCAAACGCGCAGCAGCAGCGCAGCAGCGCGTCACATAGCGAGAGGGGAGAGAACACCGAAACTTGTTTCTAAGGCCCGGCCTTGGAGTACGCACACCTCCTCAGCCACGATGCTGGCAGGCCCTGGGATGCCCTGGGCAGCCTTGCTGGTTGCCGGTTGAAGTACGTTATTCCCCTTGGGAGGCCTTTGAGGAGGCAGCTGGATCTTGGCGAGGATGCCAGCCTGACTCGAGCTCGTTGGTTGATGCGGTGCCTGTGTGGTGCTGCTGCTATCTGCTGGTTGCTGTCAGGACCCGGGCAGAACTATTGTCCATCCCCGGTCATCGAAAGCGATGTTTATCGAGCCTTTGCTGGATTTGGTTCAACCGTGTCCTTATCCTTAGTTAGCCTTTGACCGCAGCTCGCACACGGCATGTATTGACCGAGGACGTGAAGCTCTAGCACTGGTTCGCAAAATAAAGAGCTTCCTTCATGTCTCTTGCGCCTGCCTGCCTTTGGAGTGCTTGTGTTGCCAGCAACATGGGTTGCGTAAGACTTGACATGGACGGGTGCCCTCGGACCACAGTCTTGCATATAGCCTTAGAGACGGCAGTGCGTCAAGCGTGAAGCGATCGCCATGAGCCCGGGCATGTTCAATAGTGCTGGAAGCTGTTGGACATGTCATGTAACCAGGCGCAGACGTTCGGCATTGAGAGCCGTTGAGTCGGACAAGGCGGCTTGCAAAGCAGGGTCTCTGTCGCAGTGCTGCAGCGAGCTGCACGAATTTGTCAGCAAGGAGCACTGCAATATCGCCGGCAAGCAAGGCCAGCCTCTTCTGAACAAGCGTAACGAGGTCGCGAAAATGGCGTTGGCTGCTGTTGTCGTTGTTGTTGTGGCTGTTGCTGTAGCTGTGGCAAGCCTCTCGGCTCAGGAAAGGTCAGGCCAGTACAGTTGCCTTTTTCCTTTCTTGCCATGGCATTTGTCAGCGCCTGAGCAGTCCCGGTCCCAAGTCCGGGAGGGAGTATTAGATTTACAGCTCTCTAACATCTCCCAGAGGTGAGGGTTGTCGGTATTGCGAAGCCGACAGGAGCCGTACTCAACATGAGTGCTGCGAAACAGCCTAGTGGTTCGACCAAGCATCAGCCCGTTCCTAAAGGGAAGGGTAAACGCTCTTATCAAAGGGCAGCACGTAAAGCTCTGCTTGAAGGTAGTGCGGTCTACAAGGGAAAGACGATGTCGTCAACAGAGCTTGGAGTTGCTCCGGCACATGTAAAGCCCACCAATCCCGGCAGAAGGACTCGGCCTTCGAAATTTACAGAAGATAAGAATCTCAGCTATCTATCCTGGAATGCAGGATCTCTCACAACAGCAGTTTGGGAAGAGTTACTCTCCGTACTGCAAAGTGCCGCATTTCAGGATGTGAAGCTGGTAGCAATTCAGGAAACACACTGGAGGGGCTCTTGGCAATTCAGCAAGTCAGGCTGGCACGTGATCAGCTCTGGTTCTACAGGGGAGAAGGGAGCCGGGGTCCTCATAATGGTGCACTCCACGCTGTGCAAGTCACAGGATCTTCGCTACAACGAGGTTGTTCCAGGAAGAGTTCTCCAGGTCCGGGTGCCGAGCAACGGCATCTCACTGGACGTCTTCAGCTGCTATCAATACGTTTGGCGCTCCAAGGAGACAGTCGCTCAGAATAAGGAAACCCGGAAGCAGACCCTTCACTCCCTAAGTAAGTCCATCCGAGCTGTTCCCAATCGCAACACTCTCCTTGTGCTAGGAGATTTTAACTCCTCGCTCAAAACCGACAACAAACACGTAGGGCCATGCACGATCCAGGCTTGCAGACTCGGGCATCGCGGATCTAAGGATCTCCAGACCCTACTGTCGGAGCACCAGCTAGTCGCAACCAACACTTGGGGAGTGCATAGACCAGCCACCCACGAACAAGGCAACTCTGTTTCACAGATTGACTTCTCGTTTGTCAGGATTGCACAGTCCCAAGGCCCCGCCAGGTTTTGCCGGCCACTAAGGACCTTCCCAGTTGCATCCTGGAGGGATGGTAGTAGGCATTTCCCCCTTCTTGGTAAACTGAGGCACAGCAGGAGATACTCCGCCCAAGCCTCAAAACCCTATGACCAGCAGGCAATGGAGGACTGCTACAGACACCGTTCCCCGAAAATACAGGCATTTGCCAGGGAGGTAGACTCCCTCCTTCAGGATCATCCCCAAACCTGGCAGAGTCTCCATCAAGCAATGAACTCAGCCCTCGCGACTCACTTTCCCAAGAGAAAGGAAGCAGCACAAAGATCAGATCTCAGCATCTGGGAAGAGCGCTCTGTGTTGCGCTCACTCCCACTAGCAGTCAAGGTCTTAGCAGAGTTCTTGCCCGAGCTGCAGGTCCGTATGGTGTTCCGATGCTGGTGCTCGTTCTCCCAGCAAAGTGCACAGGCGAGGGTAGCAAAGCGTCACAAGCAGGAGCGGCGGCGGCAGGAAATAGATGAACAACTCCAGCAGGCAGAGCTTAAGTCCAAGCAGGACGGGAGTCATTCCCTTTACAAGGTAATCAAGCGCTTCAGGTCGGGGAGGCCCCAGGAAAGAGTTCAGCTTCGTGATTCTGAGGGTCGCTTCCTTACTGCCAAGGAAGAAAGAAGACAATTAGAGGAATATTCCCTAGACCTGTTTGGAGCAGGGGATGACTTCCCGCTTTCAGGGATACAAGGCAGCCTGCACATCACTGAGCAAGAAGTGCAAGAACAGCTTGGCACAATAAAGCTGGGCAAGGCGGTTCCTAAAGAGAGTCCTCCCGTAGTAGCCTGGCGCTCCCTAGGTCCCCAAGCAATCCGGCTAATCTCGGACACCCTTAATAGGGAAGTCACTGCAGGAAGGCTCTCGGACAGTGTCACCTCGTCACAGATCTCCTGGCTCCCAAAGCCTCCCAAGAAGCCAGACAAACCAACCTCACTCCGTCCGATCGGGGTGATAGCACCTGAGGGTAAGGTCCTAGCCGGACTCGTGAGGAAGAGACTCAAGTCTACCCTCCAGCTAGCAATGACCGGCGTCTCTCAGTTCGGCTTTGTCCCAGGCAGGGGCACAGAGGAGGCTATCTGCAAGGCCCTCACACATGTGGACCAGGCCAGGTTCAGACAGGCCCTCACCACTAGGGCTGCAGGTAAGGGACAACAGGGGCTCAAGCTCAGAGGCAGTCTCACCATGAGCGTGGACATGAGCAAAGCTTTTGACACTGTAAACAGGCTGCGATTAAGAGAGGCCCTGGAAGCCGAACAAGCAGATCCTCTTCTGATAGAGGTGGTAGGCCATCTCCACATCAAAGCCTTGTATAAGATGACAGCCAGCGATCAGAGCTTTGAGATAGCCACACGCAGGGGAATCAAGCAGGGATGTAAGCTAGCACCCTCTTTATTCGCCTTTGCATCAGGGCTTCTCTTTAGGAAGCTCTCTGGGAAAATCAGCCCAGCAGAACTAGTGAAGCTCCTCACAATGTACGCAGATGATAGCTTGATCCAGTCGCATTTCGACTCTGAGGCCGGCCTCATGACAGCACTAGGGTACTGCGACCTGCTTCTGGATCAGCTGGTAGAGCTTGGGTTCAAGGTCAATCCGTCCAAGTCAGCAATTCTGCTACAGCTGCAAGGGGGCTCAGCCTCGACCATTAGGAAGAAACTCTTTCGCCAGGTCGAGGGAGAGAAGTATGTTGAACTCCCTTCGGGCAGGTTGATATCGCTGCGCTATCAGGTCCCATACTTGGGGGTCATTCTTTCTTATCACGACTATGAAATGAAGACTCTCAAACATCGGCTGTCATCCAGTAAGCTTGCAATGTCAGAAGTAGCCCATGCAGTTCGGAACCACCGAGTCTTATCAGACAGACGTCGTCTGTCGATTTGGACAATAACTGCGTGGGCCTCTGCTCTGTATGCACTCCACGTGGTGGGGATGACACAGCAGGGATTGCAAAAGCTCCATTCACACATGATGTACCAACTCAGATTCGTCCTGCGGAGTTACTCCCAGGAAACGAAGGAATCAAACCAGGAGTTACTCCGGAGATTACGGATTCCTCACGTGAAGGAGCAGCTGCAAAAGAGAATGACCCAGTTTATAAAGAGACAGCAACACTCCGATCCCCAGCTTCTCCCACACTATAAGTTGCGTGCTGAGGCAGTTAGCCAGGCATTGGAAGGCCTCTCCACGGACTTCTCCTCGCACCATGTGGAGGATAGGCTTCTGACCTGCGGTGAATGTGGAGCATGTCTCTCTGGCACCGGAGCACTCCGTCGCCACCTGCAGAAGGCTCACCCAGATTCTCAGCAGTGCCTGAAAGGACCCAAATTTGATCCTATTTTGCATTCAATGCCAGGGTCAGCAACTTGCATCGCCTGTCGAGCAACATTCCGAACAGTGTTTTATCTGCGCAAACATGTCGAAGCATCTACCTGCCCTAGGGTAGAGCTTTTGCTTAGACAGCAGGAAGAGCTACCCTTAGAAGCACAGAACCGGATCTCACTCGTAGAAAGTCTACAGTCTGATGCCCAGGACAATCCAGAAGGCGCCGCTCGAAATCCGGCGTTCCATGATTACCTGATGGAACACTGCGCACTCTGTGGTCAGGTCCTCGTAGGCCAGAAAGGAGCCAAACAGCATTTAAACAAGCAGCATCCTGAGGTGATGGCCAAGCTGGAGAAAACTCTCCAACCAAGACTCAATCAATTCAAGGTCTTCTTCCACAAAGGAGATAGCTGTCGATACTGCAAACTTCGTGTGGATGCCCCGGGTAGACATGCTCAGCAGTGCGTTCCATTACTGCAGGTGCACGTACTGCAGGAGGTAGCGCGCCAGCAGCTCAGCAAGCAGCCCCGCGAATATACTCGAGCAAAGTCCACGGCATCGGCGAAGACAGTCACAAAGAAGCCTTCAGATTCAACGCCAGGAATTCCTCACCCCGTGTTTAGACTGGAAGGCTTTCTCCTGCTAGCCAATACTCGCAACCACTGCTATGCCAACTCAGGTCTGCAGTGTCTCCACTGGCTATCAGATCCTTCAGAGGCGACTTTCCAAGAGGCATCCCGGATCAGTCAGCTTGCGAGAATAACACCTGAACACAGAGTCTTCTCGGAGCTCACCATGGGCTGGCTCTTTGACGGAGGCCAGCACGACTCTGCTGAGTTCCTGCAGCAAGTGTTTCGGAATCTCTCTGCATCAAGATTTGGACAGTGGGAAACTAGAGCCTCAGTACCGGAAGGCGTGATAGTGGACGAAGAAGGGGGCTCTCCCATTCATCTTGCCACGGCGATCAAGACCAACCTACAGGACATGCTAGTGGCATGGTCGTCTCAGGAGCGCTCATGTGCTCTCATAGAAGCTGCACAGCAGGTGTGCTTAGCCTTGCCGAGATTCGCAGGTGAAGCCAAGGATCACACTCGCATCACAATCCCACAGCAAGTCCAGATCCCTGTCTTCCTGGACCACACATCCCGAGTTTCGTTCTGTACCTACACAGTAGAGGCAGTGATCATTCACCTAGGAATGGAGTCCACTAGTGGCCATTACCGTGCAGCTGTACGCACAGCAGATGCCTGGTATGTTGGTGATGACTCCCACCCCCCTAGTCCCTGTACCCTCGAAGATCCCCTGCTTCAAGAAAATAGCTACGTCATCTTCCTAGCTCGCAGCGCCGTCTCTCACGAGCCCCAGGACGTAGCCAATCTCCCGAGTAATGTCTCTGCAAGAGCTCTTCCAGCGAGCATCGATGGATGAGAGCTCTGCCCCTAAACGGGGAGACGCAGGTCCGTCAGGTGGAGATTCTCCCCTGAAGCGACAGCGTGGTGGAGGTACTCCCCAGCAACGAGGCAGAGGACAACAGCGAGGGGGCAAAAGCAGGGGACGAGGAAGCGGAGGCTGAGGGAATGGAGCAGCCAGAAACCAAAATGGGAACAGAGGCAACACTCAGCAGGGACAAGATCGTCTCATGGCAGCCTCTTCCTGAGCCAGACGCCTTGCGGAGATGCTCCCTTAGGAGGAGACTCTCCCCAACAATCGGAGGAGTTTCTCCCCTTGCCATGTGTGTACAGCTGGTGGAGTTTCTCCCCAGCAGCTGAGTGCAAAATGATCTGCTGCCAATCAGCCAGTGATACATTGCAACCAAGCCGGTTAGCTTTCAGCTAGTGCCGAAATCGTAACTCGACTTCCCACTTCACAGCTTGCAGCCTTGAGGGGCGGAGCGTGCGCAAGTGCAGTGTTGAGGCACGGCTTGCCGTGAAGAGTGACCGCGCAAGTAGTAAGCAGGGCACTAGGTCGATCCCTCGCAAAGCGTGGACGAAAAGTTTCACCACAGACAGTCCTCCCCCGCTGCGTGTGAATGAAAAAATGTAGCTGTGGCTGTCGCAATTTCTGTTGCCGTCGCTGCTGCGGTTCCTCACTTATGCAGATGGACGACGATGCTGGCGGTTTCGATGATGACTTCGACGAAGATCAGGACAACCTGCAGTGATTTGCTGAGGCGCTGCTAGCAGCTAGCACTACATCAAACACAGTCAGGCGTCTGATCTCGGCCTCGGCGATGGAGACCTTCCAGACGATGAAGGCTTTCGGCATCGGAGCGTATGGATGCTGTGATGTTCGTCTGCAGCTGGTGGAGGCGATGAGGACGCGGCGGATGACTTCGACATGGATGCTCGTGCAATCCGGTTGACATGGTCTGTGATTCTCGGGAAAGCGCATCTGCGGTGCAACAGAGGGAACCAGGGAAAGAGGGACAGGGTGATACCGAGAGAGGGAGGAAAAAACAAGCAAACAAGCAAGCTTTGCAAGCTTTGCAGAAGAGACCGACCGCCGAGCGAGGGCCAGAAGGAGTCGAAGCTTCACGCTTCGGGTTTCAGGTAGGCCACTTGTCGCGCGCCGACATCGCAGACCTCTCTCCGCAGGCACTGAGTCACTGGGTGGCGACGTTAGAGAGGGGCGTGAGGCTAATCGAGCGATTTCAGGAACAGCTGCAGAAATGGCATGAGATGCTCCTCTCTGCCGAGGCAAGACACTTTCGAGTCTTCATGCGCACGTCTAGCTGCAGCTGAAAGGTCGATTTGATCTCTGAACTCGATGCGACGGCCTTAGTTGGGGAGTTCGCTTCAGAGCCTGCAGGGAATGCTGCGGCTCGCTTGACGGAATGCAAACATCGGAGAGGGCCTTCCAAAACCACGCTGAATCGTGTTGGCCACCCACCTCTGCAGAAGAGGAGCGGAGCCTCGGCCTAGGCCGAGTTCCGCTTGCACCAGGGCCCGTCCTTTCCACACTATCAACGGGTCCGCCAGCAAGTGACAATAAGATGCAGCACTTGGCATCGCGGACAAGCCCTTGCCTTGTTCATAGTTCTTCAGCTGGAAAGCTTGCACAGTGCGGTGCGTTCGTCTTCAGCGGCCCCTGACGCTGCGATGTAAGCATGTCGGGTTTGCCTGTGCATCTAACGTGGAAGCGCTGCTGTCGTCTGATCCTGCAGACTGCGTGGGCTTCGTTTAAGCACGAATTACCTTCCCAGTATTCTCAGTTGCGGCTTCGACTCACGGAGTTGCATCACATGTGGTTTCCGATTGCACTGTGGGGCCTGGCATGGATCAAAACCCAAACCTGCAGTGCAGCGGAAAGTGCACAACGCAGGTTACCTGTCGGCCTGGCCCGACAAGCACCCACAAGCGAACTGCGAGTGCGTGAAATGTGAGGAATTTGAAGGACCAGGATGAGCTCGCTTGGCCAAGGCTTCCAGCATCTTTTTCATCAGCGCAGAGTCCATCATCTGTGACATGCGCCTTTCCGCAGAGGCTTGAACTCTTTCGGATTGTTTCCCAAGCACTTCCACAGAGCTTGCAGTAACTAGGATGCTCTTGGGCGAGGTAAATGAGGATGGCCAGTTCCTCCGGATGACCTTCATGGTCGAGCAG
>CAJNDT010000408.1:122500-218415 GCA_905221615.1 Symbiodinium sp. CCMP2592
TATCGGCAATTACCACTTCGTGATCCACGCGAAGCATACGTCTTGCTCCTCGCACCGGACGGCCCGTTCTCCTCTTCGGTTCCGCGGCCAGTGTCTGGTCGCACAATCGATTCGGCGACATCCTCGTCGCCTGCAGTCGCACGATGATCCTCTCTCCGGCGATGCACTACGTCGACGACTACGGCTCCATGGAGGACACCGTCTCCGCAAGTACAACGGCTGTTTACGGATTTCGATGAAACCGAGTAAGCGACAACCGCCAGAGACATCCCAACGAATCCAGGGCGTGATCATATCATCGGATCCAGACAACCTTATCCTTACTCCGTGCCCCAAACGAGTTACGACGATGTGTCAACAAATGGATCGACACCTCGAACTCGGATCCATGCAAAATTGGCGGGCAAGTGCAATTTCCTCACCGGTCGACTGTTCGGGAAGCTGGGCCGCGCTGCGCTCAAGGCACTGTATGCTAGAGCTCATGGGCACAGATTCGCACACTCACACCCCCGACAAGCCAACTCGCTCCTCCTTGTTGGCTCTCAAGGACATCATTCGACATTGCCGACCAATGACGGACACACGATCGCCTACCAGATCCGTCTACAGCGTCATTTTCACCGATGCATACTTTCGACTCGGTTCCAACGTCTACAAACCTGACGATCCTGACATTCCGACTTGGGACTCGAAACAGACGTCCGAGATCGAGAATGGGTCGGCGGCCGTTTTCTTCCACCACGGTGATGTGCAACGCGCCGCCAATTTCCTGGGTCGTCCTCCTTCCCTCTTGGTTCGACAGTTTTCCGCCGATCGCGCTTTCATCTACCTCCTCGAGGCGTGGGTGGCGATCTTGGCGCCACTTGTCTTGTCTTCGAACCTTGGCTCTACGTCCAGTGTTGTGACAACGAGGCATCACGACACGCCTTGCTGAAAGGTGTGGGCAAACACCAACCCCTGAACTGCCTCATTGCGGCACATTGGACGTGGCACAATCGGCGCAGTCTTGCACATCGACTCGAACGAGTTCCGACCAAGGCCAACATCTCCGATGGGATCAGCGGGTTCGAGTACGTCGAAGAATCTGAGGCTTGGACTAAACTCGATTTGCCATTAGTTGCCCTAACTAGTAGAGCGGCTAAGATCATTGGCGATATTCACTTTGCCTCTTCCACGGGATTTTGCGACATGCCCGAGATTCACCGATTGCACACTCGTTCGAACTCGATGTTGCTTTGATACTTTTCCTCCGGACGAGTGGCGTTTGCCTGCGATGGGAGGACGCGACCACCACCGATGGGAAACAGTCGGTCCTCCCAGAAGGAAGCCCCGATCTTTCCTGTACGGAAGATCTACTTCGATCTAACCGATCGAAATGCAGACTTACGCCACCGATGCGGAAGCAGGTGGAAAAAGCTCCGCCTGCACCAGGGATTTATGGTACATCGTGTGAGATCTTCGTTGTCACTTGTTCGGACTGCACAAGCTTTCTTGACCCTCCATGGCTGACTTTTCTGCATATCAGAGTTGCCCCATTCGTCCGATGTTTGATCTGACTGAGAGCTTTTTTTGATGTAGATTTCAGTGCTGTGTGTGCTGAACTGTTCTTTTAATGCTAAAGTTCAGTGGCCTCGCTTTGTCATTCGTGACGGGGGCTGGCGCCTGCTTTGCCACACGTGGCGAGGTGCCACAATTGTTTTGAAGTTCTTTTGAGAGTGCACTCGTCAGCTTCGCTAGCAGTGTAGCTTCTGCCGGGCAAACGTCTGCTCTCTGACAGCGGTCGCAAAGCGTCCCACTTACCCGGACGCTGCGAGTTGAATGAATGAAAACGAGATTCTTGTGATCCCACGGTTGCGCGACCTCGAATCATCAACTGGCTGGTGCACGCAACAGAGTCATGACAGAGTCCAAGCTGGCGCTTTCCGCCCACTTGGATCATGTCCCACCTCCCCCAAGACTCCCTGGACCACCTGAGGCCATCAGTGAACTGGTCCAAGAGCACGCTGTAGCGTATACTCTCCGCATTGCCTTTCTTCCCGGCCCCCTTCAAGTCAAGGGGTGCCGTTTGAGGATCAGGTGGCTGGCAAGCAAGGCCCTCGGACCGTTCAATTCTCATGTCCTACATGTCAGTTATGGTTTTCGGACCTAGCTACGCTTAAGCGCCATCGCAGCCAGTATCACGAAACAACATTACCCAATCCCCAGCTCACATTGGATGCGGCTTGGCGAACGTGCGTGCGACTGATCAGAGTCGTCCTGAGGCCCCTGTGTTCAGTGCACCTTCACCTGCTCCAGACCCTACCTACTTGCAGTGATGGCCAGCGCGACCTTTGCAATGGAATTGGACAACGAGGAGAAGAAGGTGTTCGGGGATGTTTTTTAGGCAAGCAATCTCTCCAGCTAGATTTGGAGCCGCCTCCCAACAAGTACCAGAATCCAGGTGGCAAGGGGCCACAGGGAGGACGAGGAGCTCGTCAGCACCAACCACAGGCGGGCAGAGGGAACCGCCCAACGGCCCCCGCGCAGGGGAGCCGAAGCCGCGACAATCCCGACAACCGCAACGGACCCTCCACGACCTCTTCGGAAGATCATGCACTGCTTCGTCGAGTCGCCGCGGTCATCTTCACCTTTCGCAACGGCAACGGCCCTCAGCTGATGGTGCCGCTTCTGCACGAAGTGGCATTGAGCTGGCGGGAACAGAGATTGCAGGGACTGGTCACGAAGTCCCTCAAGCAAACCCTGCTCTAGTACTTGGCTGCGGAGATGGTCGCGCGGGTGACGGCAATGCCACGGACAAGGACTCGCAAACGAAGGCGCAGCAGATAGGATGGATCACGAGCGACTTGGAGTACAACTACCTGGATTGGAGCGTGGAAGAACAGAAGCTCGTCCCTCGCCAATCGTCCCTCGCCAAGAGGGGACGCTGACACAGGAACAAATCCTTGCGGAATTGCGGACGCTCGGCGTCTCAAGACGCTGCTCAAGCAGCCCGAGCTGATCCTGAAGTTCAGCGCTGGACGCAACGCCAAACCAGACTCGACATCAGAAACGGCAACCGTCGTCCTGGAACTCTCCAGGCAGCTCCCGGAGGCGGCAGAAGCGATGGCGATTTTTTGGAAATGGTACGCGTCCTCAGCATTCCTCCTTCTATCGCTTCGTCTCAAGCCGGCGCGGTCGCCGCTGATCAAGGAGATTCAAGAAGCGGTGGGATGGTAAGTGGTCCGGCCCCCATGTTTGCATTCCTGAGCCCCTTGTTTTGCTGACTCTACACAACCCGGAGCCATGCTTCTAGAACACTCTTTGCATAACCTGCTGCAACTTGGGTTCTCTAGACCCCCGCAGCGTGTTGTGCTCCCTGACTTGCCTGCCTGGCGCCTACTCTTAAAGGACTGGTCGCAGCTGCATCGGCAACAAGATTGTCTGGAGCTCATCCATCATTTGCTTGACAAAACTGCCTGCCATATTCGAGCTGTCGATGGGAGGCGCGCCCCGCCCCTGGTTCGGTTGCACAGCTCGCAGACCGCTGATACGAGGCCAATGTGAGCGTGGATCTGCCTCTGCCCAGACGGGCCCAAACTACCGCTTTGCAGGAGTGCATCGCTTGCTAGCTAGCATGAGCAGAAGATTCCCCACGGCCTTCTCAACACACCGCCATTCTTGTTGGGACTGGCGCCTGTTTTGATAGAGCATGGAGTGCGATCGTTGGACGATGTACGGCAGGCCAAGGGCCTTTTAGAGTTGTCCGGGGTCTCCTCACTGCCATTAGACATGTTGCTGGCCGACAGAGCGAGCCGAGCGTGCCTCAACCAGTTCGGCGAGCCGATTTGCCGCCTATGCCGACGAGGAAGAGGGCTTCGTTTGAGGCTTCGCTGCCGCTGCTAGGCCCGAAAATCGGGACAATGCCATGAAGAGGCTGCATCAGGAATTGCTGGCTCAGACAACGGCTGCACCCATGACTAGTCGGGTGAAGACATGGCATGAGTGGTGCCGGGCTTGGGGCGTTTTGCCATTTCCTCTGAATTCACAGAACGTTGCGTGCGCAGCTGCAGGCATGAAAGAAGGGGGGTACAGATCTTGTGCCCAGTATTTCTCTGCTGCTGTGAAGTTCCAGGAGAGGAATCTTCAGATGCGGGTTGACGATACAGTCCATCGTCTGATCAGGGATTTCCGACGAAGTATTCTTCGCGGTCTTGGGCCCGAGACCCTCAAGGATGCTTTTGATGTGGCTGCGATACGGCCCGCTCTGCGCATTGCCGAGGTCCAAGTTGGGCCCTGATGCTGTTTTGATTGCTTCGTGGTTTACGTTACGCGAAATCGAGTTCGGGGGGCTTCGACGATCACATTTGTACCTTTCGGACGGCAAGCTGCATTTACTTCTTCCCGTCCAGAAGACTGAGACTCAGGGCAATCTTTGTGAGCGATCCCTGGCTTGCTCCTGCAGGATCAGGCGACACCCTTTCTGTCCGTACCATGCCGGTGTACGACATTTGCAACGACTTAGCTTGTTCGAGGCTGCTTCTCAAATTACTGCCAGTTTTGCATTCCCGGACAAGGACGGCATGGAGCTTAGGAAGACCACAACGCTTTCAGGCGAACCTTGGCCAAGGCCGGGGTGGAGACCTCCCGCCCCGACGAAGCTGGTCGCCTGCAACAGAGATTTCAGGGGCATGTTTGCCGAGTCAGCGGGGCCCAATGGCTCATTGCACTGGGCATTTCAGTTACCGTCGTACAACTGTTAGGACGTTGGTCCTCTTCTGCGATCAATCGATGTACACAAACTGCCCCGTTGCTGCAGCTGCCATGCGCGACCACCCAGGCTTTTCTGGGGACTCAGCCTTCTTCCTCCCAGGTGACTTTGGCTGCGGCCGGAGCTTTGGATGCAAGTGACCATCCCGTTGCCGCCGGCGAATGCTCAGCGGCTTCGGGTTCGAGCAAGGACGGCGTGGATTCAGTCCTCACGCAGCTAGCTTCATTGCAGGAGGAGGTCGACTCGCTCAAGAAGGCTCTCCCGCGGGATCAAGATGTTTTCGTTCAGTCGATCCGGTCGCGCATGGTTCACAGAGGCAAAGTTTCAGAATCATCGAATCCGCCCAAGAAGTGGCGGACTGTCTGCGGCTGGCCTTATGGGGTTCGCAATTTCCTGCGTGTGTTGCTTTCCGAGATCGACGAGGCCCACAAGTGTCCTAGAGGTGCTGGGCGACAGCTCATCATCATCCTCCTCCGATTCTTCGGCCACTGGGGGTAGCTCTTTGTCGGCGGATGCCGAGTCTAGTTCAGACGTCAATGAATATGGCTGACCTTGATTGCTACAAGACGCTCCTATTTGGAAACGGGTTCGCTAGGTCCTGCGAGCGCCGATTGCTTTCGGGCACGGAAAGAGGGCGGAGTGTGTTGCTTTTCGCGGTGCTCCCTTTGCGTGTGCCTTCGCTGCAAATCATGGGGCTGGCCCGCCAGGACTTCGATGATGGTGGTCTCTCTGACCGACAGATGGCCGAGATCGTGCGAGGACGTTGTGAGGCTGCAGGTATAGTTCAGATCGGCTCAGCTGGTGGCCGCCTGCTAGAAAGCTTGGACTGAGAAAGCCCACGAGTGGAAGCCACCCGAGCGAGGGTGGTCTTCAGTAGTCACCACGTGCTGTGCGGAGGCAGCGGAGCGTGACGGCACACATACGTGAGCCCTCTCCTCGAGTCTTTCTCGTTGCTTGTCGGCAGTCATGGCGTGGCATGACATGACGCACCCCAGCTGCTCCCGGATCGCATGGCAGGCTCAGGACGGGTCATGATTGCAACTCCATGATACTTTCACGTTTCTTTGGTTTCACGGGGTTGTGGTTTCAGGCGGGGTTTCAGAACGCGGCCTGCGTTCCACAGGGGCTCTGGCCCTCGTAGCCAGTGATCAGGATCAGTTCGACAACGTCATTGTTGCTCCATTTTTTGGGTGGATGGCAACCCAATCCGGCTGCGCCTTCTATCAGTTTGACCGAAGCTGAAAAGCCCATAGCCAAGGCCATCCTTGGCTCTATGTGGGTGTTGGCCACGGAGGCTAGGAAGAAGGTCGCGGCGGGCGCTGTTGCTCCCCCTGCAGCCTCTCCATGCAGTGACAACATCTACTGCTGCTTCCACTCCTGACTCTGAGATTCCGAAGACTCTTCCGGCAGGCGAATGGCGATCGCTCATAGATCGCTACAACAGCATAACTCTCAATGGGGAACTTCGGGAGTTCCCCGAGGAGGAGTTGTTAGGCGCAGAATGCGTGGTTGCAAGGGTGCTCCACGAGCATCGTGTGACCAAACATTACACGCCCATAGGCTTGGGCGAGGTGCTTCAACGCCGATCCTTTCAAGCCAACGGATTGGTCAATCCATTGGCAAAGCGCAGCCGCTCTACCAAGCTTGCATTTGAAGACGGCATGTTGCGCGAGGACCCTGATCAGGAGGACGATTGGGTGCCTCGTGGTTCCCTTAGCATCATCGACGGGCTCAACTCGATTCGTTGGATCTATGTGTTGTGCGAGATCGGTCCTGAGGTCTGGGTCCACAAGTATTGTGATGCGATGGTCAAGCGTTCCCGTACAAGGCCAGCTCAGGTGGACAAGTTCAAGGTGTACTTCGAGAAGGCTTCCTGGAAGCTTTGCTCCGACCTGAGATCCAACAAGACCTTCAAAGAGGCATCCCAAGCCATCATCCAGGACGTCTCATCGTATCAGGAGGCTCTCATTCGCGATGAGCCGGCTTCCACATCCCAGCTCAAGCGTAAGGTCGATGAGTCCGCGGCCGCCGATGCTGCTTTTCAAGGCTCCCCTTGGAAGCGTGGCAAGGGCAAGGATGGCAAAGGACACAAAGGCGTTCCTGGAAAGGTAAGGACAATGGCAAATCTCAGGATTGGGTTCGGCCATGGTACCCCAATCCGGGGTGGCGCCGCCAGGACGGTGGCGATTCCAAGGCCTAGGGGGCCTAGGGACAGCTCGAGCGGTCCTCATCAGGTGCCGATGAGGGCCGACTCGGCAATGGTTCAGGATCGGCACGGCTAGCGAGTGGCGCGGCTGCTTCATCTACATCGACACCCCATAAGCATGGCGACCAACTGGAGGAGGCGTCCGGCGACAACAATGCCGGTGATCATGATAGTGCTACTGCGATCAAGGCCGGCCGTCCTGCCATTCTCAGGGCGGACTTTCTGCTCCAGGTCAGACTGGCGCGGTAGGATCGCAGGGGCCCAGTGTCGGGCACAAGCGGGTTGCGCAATCAGGTCCGATGGCACGGCGTGGCACTCCACGTCAACCGACTTTCTCTTTGGGTCTGCCTCCCCTCGACCAAGTCAAGGACGTGATCATCCTCTCGATGTTCGATGGCATGGGCTCGGCGGTTTTCGTGGTTCAGCAGCTGGGCATCCGCGCGCGGGCTCTTTTCACTTGGGAGGTCGACACTGCCTCCCATCTGGTTTCGAAGTCTCTGTTCAAGGGACGGTCGCTGGCATGATCCGTGATATGGATGCGGAAGGGTCATCACCGATCCTGGTGTTGGCGGGCCCTCCTTGCCCAGATTACTCTCGCCTTGCCAGTGGGGCCGGTCGGTCAGGCTGCACCGGCAAGCTCTTTCAGGTCTTTTGCGAGTTTTTCGGCACTCTAGGGGAGCTGCCGAAACATACTCTCCGCCCACTCGTGGAGAACGTGATCATGAATCGCCGGAGGACGTCGGCTTCTTCAGCAATCAGCTGCGCTCTACCCCTACCATGCTTTGCGCTTCGGATTTCGGGCTCATCAGTAGACCGCGACTTTTGTGGACGAGGATTGATTTTGCTCAGGTCAAGCTGAGCCCCGTCACTGAAAAGCCTCTCCGTTGGGGCAAGCACAGCGGCTATCATCGACTCTTCATCGATCCTCCACGTGATCTCTCGTGTCCAAGCTGGTTATGCCGGGTCTCAGCCTGCATGCTGATGTCGTGGCGAGGCGCAAACTTTTGCCATGCCTCACAACACCGGCGAGCTCCGATTCCGGGAGAGAGGCACCTCGGGGCATGAAGGGACAGCTGGAGCCCGATGTGAAACAGCGCTGGCTTCAGAACAATCGACAATATGCGCCATGGCACTACAGTGCCCAGGCAATGGTCGTGTCCACCACGGGTGAACAGATGACTTTGCCCGCTGAGCTGAAGGAGCAATGTCATCACTTTCCAGCGGGTGTCACTCGGGTTTAGAACGTGGCGCCTCGAGATCGCCACAAGATGTTGGGCAACAGCTGGCGCATCGGGGTCGTGAAGTTTCTTCTGTGGCTTATGCTGTCCCAGCTTGTGCCGGCGGCTTCGTCGGAGGTGTGTGTCCTCGACCAGGTCGAGGATCCTCTGCTTCGGGAGATTTTCTACGAGGCCAGACGGGGCCCCCTATCATTGAGTCGGGAGCTCCCGCCGTCTAAGTTCGTCTGCCTCCTTCCGACAACGAATGGGAGCATTGGCTGATGACAGCGGACATTGCTCATCCACTTTTGTCTAGTCCCAAGGTCTGCCAGGCATTGAGGGTCGTGTACGAGCGATTGCACATCATCGGCCAAGGCATACATTCTTTTCGAGAGCCCGTGTTGCAGAGTGTGTCGGCGCTGGTGCAGCGGCGCAAACAGACTTCCGCAGAGTCGTTTTCAGTGTTGCCATCACATGTGCAGGCGGCCTTTGCATTGCCTGGCGAGCAAGGGTTTCTTCAGGTTCCCGTGTTTCTGGAGTTGCTCCGAGGTTGCGGTTATCCCAAAGCGGACAGACTGTCATCTGAGCTCGCGAATGGCATGTCGGACACATCAGGCCTACCCCGGGGTGGCTGCCCAGGACTGATCGGAAGTATAGCGCTCCCATAGATCTCGAGACCTTTCTAAGCTTGAATGAGGGCCACGTGAGGGAGCGTCTCGATCGGCATCGCGTAGATGCTGAGTGGGAAGTCATGTTGCAGGAAGTCTTGCAGGAAGTACGCGAGGGTCGCATGGAGGGCCCATTTCGGGCACCTCCCGGCTGGAAGCGAGCCACTGTGGCCGTGGATGGCCAAGAAGGCTTCGATACCCTTCGATTGCCCGGATGCGCATCCGTGCATAGCCTGGGCCTTTTCTGTGCTTCAGGAGGGCTCTGATGGTCAGCGCAAGGTTCGGAGATGCGAGGACTATCGTCGGAGCTTTCATAACGATACAATCGAAGCTTTTGATGTGCCTCCTCATGATGATATAATTGTTTACGTTGCCATGGTCAGGCATCTTTCTGCCTCAGGGGAGTTCGCAATGATCTGGGCTCAGGATCTTCATTCTGCCTACAGACAGTACCCGGTGGCCGATCCGTGCCACTGCTACGTCATAGTGATGACACCGGCCGGGGCCACTCTCTGGCGACATCGGGTCATGCCTTTCGGGGCCACTGCGAGCATTACAGATGCACTTCTTTGGCTTGCCAGGACGATGATGCACATACCTGCCATCCACTACGTGGACGATCTGGGCAGTGTCGACCCGGAGAATTCTGCTGGCTCCAGTTTTCAGGTGTTTGATTCATTCTGCTCGATTTTGGGTTTCCGCTTGAAACCTTCCAAACGGCAGCCACCGGGCAGAGAACAGAAGCTTCAAGGGGTCATCATACGCATTGCTGATGACGGCGTGTTCGTGGCCCCATCTGAGTCTCGGGTTGTCAAGTTACAACAGTCTTTGCGAGCCATCCTTCTGCAGGACCGGCTCACTCCCGATGAGGCGGCCCGCTTGGCCGGCAAGCTTGGTTTTCTCTCCACATCCCTCTGGGGGCAGGTGGGACTGTCGCTCACGAGGCCGATGTATGGCCGATCTCAAGGCGCCAAGGATGGCACCGATTCTTTGAATGCGGGTCTGAGGGCGTCCATCGCATGGATTTTGGCGCCGCTTGAGTCTCCTATTCCGCGTTTTATTCCTTTCTCTACTTCTGAACGTCCGGTAGCTGTCTTGTACGCTGATGCCTATTTCAAGCTGGGTGATCGGAAGTGGTCTTTGTTCGAGGAAGGCATTCCCACACATTGGCCCTCAGACATGCATCTTGCTGAGAACGGCTGGGGATTCTTGTGCCGCGACGGAGGCCAGGTGACTGCTGGGCACGGTCATCTGCCTGCAAGTGTTCTTCGGCTGTTCGGGTCCAGACGATCATACATTTACTTCTTGGAGATTTTCTCTCAAGCCGTGTGTCTGCTTGCGAACAGTGCCACACTGAGTGCTTTTTTGGGTGTCCTTTTGAGATAACCGGGCTGGCCTCTCAGCTCTTCGCAAAGGCTATGGCAGGGATGAGGCCATAAATCGGTTCTTGTCTTGGTTTCATGCAATATGTATGCGCAAGCGATGTCATGGTCACTTCGAGTGGGTTTCTAGCCATGCCAATCTGTCTGACAAGATTAGTCGCGGGGACTTGCGCATCGCGCGCGACCAAGGTTGGCCCTTGCTTCGCTCTGACTTTGGCCCGCTGTGGAGGATCATCGAGCGAGTCGCTGTGGACTCTGTCTTCGCTGTTTCGGGCGGCGTCGATGCGGCATTGGCTCTTTCCTGGCAGTTCAGTGGCTCCACGTGAGTGGGGAGAAAGGCTGTGGAGCTGGTGAACGGCGGTGATCGAAGGCGTCACTCAGCTCCACCAGATTCAGCTGTTCGGCTCCTGAGATGCACACAACAGAGACGAATGGGCAACGACGACAAAGTGAGCGTTGCCAGTGTCATGCACAGATTCGTCCAACATGTCGGGACACGCAGAATGTGTGAAGTGACATGTCTGAGAGTTCGTGCCGAAGGCGTTGCGGCACGAGCTTCTCAGAATTCCCACCTCGCCCGCCCTTTTCGTCTCAACGTGGGCTTGTTAAGACTGCTGTCTGGTGGGCTGAACGGTGATCGAAGGCGTCACTCAGCTCCACCAGATTCAGCTGCTCGGCTCCTGAGATGCACGCAGCAGAGACGAATGGGCAACGACGACAAAGTGAGCGTTGCCAGTGTCATGCACAGACTCGTCCAACATGTCAGTTAGCCTTGCTCAGTATGCCAATCGGGCTAATGGCAAGAATCGGACTTGCGTGCCATGCAAAGCCAAACAACAGGCCAGTTTCCCAGTTTTTCGGGTTCGGGTCATGATGTCCAGGGCTTCCTACACCACCAGCCCTCTGCTCCTGCTCAGGTACCCACAGCTTCTTCAACTGAGAACGGAGTGGCTCCTGCAGGTGACCAGGGGATTTCGGTACACCTGGTGGTGTACACAAAAGATGACAAACCGGCTGAAGTATGTCATCCTACATACTCCCGAATCTTGAGTGAGAATTGTTATATTTTGTTTTTCGGCTTACTGCTGATCAATGATCTGTGTAGTAAGTGATACCGGTATAGTCCCTTTTGGCTTGGCTATCGATCTACTGGAAGCAAAGCTCCCACAGTCGCCACACCTAGTCAAACTTTTGTTAGTTTCCATTTGGCTTGCTCCAAGTTGAATGTTCTAGCTACGGCGATGTGTATTCACAGCTCTTGCTAGCCGCGCTGAATTCATTCTGAAATCGGCGTGTCGCCTTCGCCGCGCGAGGGACCAGGGGATGGTTCTGCGACCGCAAAGTCAAAGTCTCGCTCTCTCGCTTTCTCTGCATACCTATGTACTTGCACAAAATCTGGGAGGCCCTTCGTTTGCGGTCTTGGTAGACTGTAGCTACCCCCATGGCCCATGGAATGCGCCTGCATTTGCCTGTGTAGGCAGACATGAGAGCATAAGGACGACACGCGCAAATGTGCCATGATTGCAGCCCTTTGCGAGCATCAAAAGGAGTGAATTTTCATGGTAGCGGAGCCACGGCTCATGGCCTTTGGGAGGGCCCCTTCGCTCCGAGTGACTTCGGTCACTGCATGTGCCTCGCCCCTGCCGTGCTGCCTGTGCTGATCTGCTGGCTGCGGTGGGGCCCGACCTCGAGACCTTCATCCTGATTCCGAGCACCGTGCAGGAGCTCTCCTGGTGGCGCGTGGTCGCTGCCGGTGCCTGGCCAGGGAACCCGCCCGCACCGAGTAGCTGGACAATGGCACCCTTGCTGTCGCATGCAGCCCACACAGCTGCCCAGGCCACGGAAGCCGCGCAGGCGGTGATGGCGAGAGCCCACGAGGCAAGAAGGATAGAAGCACTTTCGCGCTTCATCCAAAAGCCCGACATGTACAAGCCCGACACCAGGGAGCAGGAAATCGACCAGTGGACCGACTGGCGGCACGTGATGCGGAACTACTTGGGCGTCATAGACGCCCACTACGTCACGGAGATGGACGAGGTGGAGGCGAGAACCAATGAGGAGGCCCGCCTGAATGCCACCACGCACCCAGACACTGCAAGGAGAAGCCGGGAGCTCTACGCGATCCTGGCCAGCTTCATCCGGAACCGCCCCTTGAAGATCCTTAGGAACGTTGCCGGTTCCAATGGATACGAGGTGTGGAGGCAGCTGATGCTGGAGATGCAGCCCAAGACGCGGCAGCGGCAGCTGGCACTGATGACGCAGCTGAACAACATGTCCTTCGACCCCAAGCGGTCGCTCAACGAGCAGCTGGGGAAATTCGATGAGGTGGTCCGAGAATATGAAAGGATCAGCGGCACCACCTACCCCGACGACCTTCGTGTGTCTACTTTGGTCAGCGCTGCGCCCGGCCCTCTCCAAGTCCAGTTGCATATGGCACTGACCCCGACCACAACCTACAACGAGCTCAAGGAGAAGGTGCTGGCCTACGAGCGCTCGACGACCAAGTGGCACGCTTCGTCGGGCGACCAGCAGCCCCATGGAGATCGATGTGGTGACCCAGGGCGGCGGCAAGAAGGGCGGTGGCAAGAAGGGCGCGAAGAAGGACAAAGGGAAAGCAAAGGGCGGCGGTAAGCCCGCAGGCGGGAAAGCTGAGCCCAAGAAGGGCGGCCGACCCAACGTGAAGTGCCACACCTGCGGCAAGCAGGGCCACTATATGCGAGACTGCTGGTACAACCAGCCTGGCGGCAAAGGCGTGCGCCAGGTGCAGGAGGAGACCGGCACTATCGGCTCCCCCGACGGCGCCCGACATGGAGATTTTCGACATCTCGGAGGACACCGTCGCGGACTTTGCGCTCGGGCGGCCGCCCTTTCTTTGTGCAGATGGTGACCGCGGCGGCCGGGGAGATCGAGGGCGAGGAGGACGCCGTGATCATTCCTCGACTCCGGCGCCGACGCCAGCATGGTGCCCTATATGCCTTTGGCGAGCGCGGCACCCCGGCAGAAGGGAGCCCACCTGTGCTCCAAGACGCCCAGGCAACAGGATAGATGGAGGCACGCACCGCAAGTTTGACTTTTGGTTTGCGGCCGGCGACGGGCGGCACTTTGCTGTTCAAGAGCAATGTGTGGTGGGGAACGCGCAGGTCCCGCTGCTTGCCATTGGGAAGCTGTTGCGGCGAGGGTGGCAGGTGATCAACGACGGCGAGGTCAAGCTCCAAGACCCCTTTGGGAGATCAGCCAAGGTAACAGCCTGGCCCTGCGAGGCCACATCAGGAGCGTCACCGCGACCCCGGCCGCCGAGGACCCGAGGACTTTGCCACCGGCGCCCCCACACATCAAACTCCCGGCCACCTCCAGGACATCGTCGGGCGCGAGGGCATGCCCCACGGCATCAAGCCACTACTCGTCCCAGGCGTACCGGTTGCTGGACGAGAGGTACTGGTATGATGCCGCCCGGACCACCCTGGTGCGGAAGGTGAGCGGCACATGGATCCAGATCGAGAACAGCGCCGACTACAACTACGAGGCCCTTCCGTTCGGGCCGATTGCCAACCGCGGCTGCGAGTGCATCACCCTGTTTTGGCCCCGCGGATGACGACGTGGACTTCCTTGGCGCGGCGGCCGCGGAAGCCCCACAGCAGCCGAGAACACCGCGGGCAGCGCGGCAGATGGGCCAGACAGGCCACCAGAGCAGCCACAAGGAGCAGCAGCCGAGCAGCCACGCGACTACCTTGGCGAAGGAGGCGAAGAAGGTTCTTGACAGAGCCCCGGTGCCGGTGGCGGCGCCAGCCGAGGTTCCCTCCGAGACGGATGAAAACCCGTGCCAGAGGAGACTGCCACGGCCGACGCAGGGAGACTAACCGGACCCCGATCGACTTCTCTTTTACATCTGTGGACCCCGAGGGCAGGCTGCCCGAGCACTCCTGCAACTTGGTGGCCGTCGACCTCGACACGCAGATGGTCTTGGCTGTGGCTGGCTTGGCAAAGGGCGGCCCAGCCCTGAAGTGCTATGCGGAGGAGCTGCTCAGGTTCACGCTGGCCCTCCACGACCAGGACCAGATCGTCTTGCAGTCGGACGCCGAGCGCACAACGGCCGAGGCTCGAGCAAGCCTGAAGCGAAAGACGACCCAGAGGACGACCCCTACGGGGGATCATCAGGCCAATGGCGGGGTGGAGCGAGCAATTCAAACCATCAGGAGATTGTCGAACACTTTGATGGAAACCCTGGAAGAAACCCACGGGAAGATGCCCGTTGGCTGTGACATACGCCTGTGGTCGCAGCAGCACGCGGCCGTCTTGCACAACAGGAAAATGTATGTCCTCATATGCAGCTCACCCCGTACGAGGCGGCGTTCGGGGGAAAACCGTATGCCAGCAAACTCTGCATCTTCGGGGAAACCGTTTATGGCAAGATGGTGACGCCTTACAAAGGCGGCGCCCAGTGGATCGCTGGAGCCTGGGCCGGGCCGAACCCCGCCAACGGCACCCGCAACATCCTCACCGACAAGGGCGCGATCGAGGCAGCCTGTGAGACGAGCGGCCGAGCAGCAGCCGCCCAGCAAGTTTTGTGGGCTGCCGTGGATGTCAAGCAGCGCCGTGCTACGACCCAAGATGGGGAAGAAGATCGGCCCGGTGGCGGTGGCGTTTCCCATGGTGGCGGCCCCGCCCGAGAGGGACGATGATGAGCACGGGCCGTCTTCAGATGAGGAGGCCAACGCGGTGGAGGAGGCAGCCAAGGAGATTGCGGAGAAGATGATCAAAGGTGACGGCCCACCGCCGTCACCCAAGCGGCGGCCCGGAGGTGGAGAAGGAGCCCAGAGTGAGCCCAGCCAGGGCAGCAAGCGGAAGGCCGAGGAGGAGGAGCTGAGCGTCAACCCAGCGAGAACTGAGCCACAGACCGGCACCAAGCGAACCTTAGAGGAGGCACAAGGAGACGCACAGACCAGCACCAAGCGGACCCAAGAGTATGCAGCAGGCTTGGCCACGAACGAGCTGGACCCAGACATGCAGGCCCAGACGAGACACGCAGAGCCCAGAGCACATCGTGACGGACAATGCCGACCAGCCGCCGGACCTCGCCCCCGACATGGCGGAGGTGGAAGAGATCGAGCGGCTCATTGGCATGGGCGTGCTGATCGAGTCGGTCGCGGGCGAAGAGGCAGAACTCCTCAGCACCACCTTCGCTACCACATGGGAGGGCGAGAAGGGCACGTGGTGGCGCAATACCGTTGGGCCAACGACATCGACGCCGATGACACCTTTTCGCCAGCGTCCATTGGGTCCCTTCTGCGGCACATGGCCGTGTTGGCACAGGCTTGGGGCACACCCTTGTGGGTGTGCGACGTAAAAGACAAGGCCTGGAGGCGATGATAGAGGTCCCGACGCTCTATCGGGCCAAGGACCCCGAGGACCAAAAGGCGGCCCAGGTTCACGTCGACGAGGCCACGATGACTGGGGACCTGGAGGTGGTGAACACGGTCCTGGACAGCCTGGGCAAGGTCTACACCATCAAGGTGAACGGGCCGTCCTGCCCGGGGAGTTTGAGTTCCTCAAGCGCCGGTTTCGGATTCGATCACGGTGCGCGCGGCGTCCTGGGGCAGCCCCGGCTGCGACAGACACCCGGCACGGTGGGCGACCTCTTTATGGTCGATGATTCCGACCAGCTCAGGCGGAGCGAGGCGACCCTTTTCAGGACCGTGGTCGGCAAGCTTCTCTACATTGCCGGCGAGCGCCCCGACCTGGCGGTGATCCAGTTTTTGGCTTCCCGGGCGGCTGCACCGACTGAGGGGGCACTTCGGGTGCTAAAGCACCTGGCTGGCTTTATGAAGGCTGCCGAGGGCCACGGGGTGAACCTCAAGGCGACCAAAGGGGCCTCGATCATGAACTTTGATGCCAGCCGCCCCTATGGCAAGCACTTGGTGGAAGCGGTCAGTGACAGCAACTTCGCGACGGACCGCAACACCCGGAAGAGCCTCTCGAGCGGCCACGTGTACATCGACAAGTGTCTGATGTTTTCCTTTGTTCGCAGCCAGAAGGTGGTTCCCCTTAGCTCGGGCGGAGCCGAGCTGGTGGCCTTGACCCAAACGGTCGGCGAAAGCATCTTGATCCACAAAGCGTGGGAATTTCTCACGCGAGCTGAGGCAGACCACGTGGCACGCACCGACTCTTCGGTTGCGAGGGCGATTTCGAATCGCCTTGGTGTGGGCAGGGTGAAACACCTGCAAACCTCGAGCCTGTGGATCCAGCAGTGGCCACAAGAAGATGCTGAAGGTCGCGGCCATCGGGACCAGCAAGAACCCCACCGACATGGGCACGAAGATCTTGTCAGCAGGCCGGCTGCGAATGCTGAGTGGCATTGCCGGCATGGTAAATGACGATGGCGAGCGCTTGGGCAAGGACGAGCTCACCGATGAGCTGCGGAAGGCGACCGGGATGAACACGAGGACGCTGAGAATGGTGCAGCTGCTGCTGGCCACTAGCTGCGGCCCCGCGGAAGGAGGCACCCTCGTCCTCTTCCTGGCGGAGCTCTTCGGCGAGAACCCCGCGGCGGCGATCCTGATGTTCCTCCTTGCGGCGCTCTTGGTGGCTGTGGTTGGAAGGTGCCTCGCAAGTGTGCGCTGGCACGTGAGCATCCACATCGGCCAGGGCATGGATGAAGGGCTTGGGCCTGGCTACGCCCACAATGGCCCCGACCACAAGGGGATGCAGCACAACAAGAAGACCCAGAACGCCAAGGAGACCCAGAACGCCAAGGAGACCCAGAACGCCAACGAGACCCAGAACGCCGACGAGACCCAGAACGCCAAGCAGACCCAGAAGGCCGACGAGACCCAGAACGCCAAGCAGCCCCGGGACACCCTCGACGGCCAGAGCACTGGTGGCCACAAGGACCCAGAGCATGCACCGCGTTTGGTGTACCAGACGGCAGTCTTCAAGCCAAGGACGCCAACACCCAGGGAGGCGGCTACTTTTTCGGTCCCAACCATTCGTGGGACCATGTGGGTTGGCCAAGTGGACCTTGACAGGGAGGTGATGTACGCCCCCAACTTTGGCCACAGCTACCACCTCCCTACCTGCAGTTCCTTCACGAGAAGCTCCCGGAGGACCGACCGCACAACGGTGCGGCGTGCGCTTGAGGCTGGCCTGTACCATTTTTAGCCAAAAGCCAAAGCGCAAGCGGCGCTGAAGGTAGCAGGGCAGTTCCCGGTGGAACACCAGGAACTGAGGGGGCATGTTAGACTGTAGCTACCCCCATGGCCCATGGAATGCGCCTGCATTTGCCTGTGTAGGCAGACATGAGAGCAGAGTGCACGGGATTGCATGACCACTGCATAAGGACGACACGCACAAATGTGCCATGATTGCAGCCCTTTGCGAGCATCAAAAGGAGTGAATTTTCAGGTCTTCAGGAGTGCCGGTGCCATGACTCAGGGGTGGTGTTTTGGCAACATAAAAGCCCAGCAGGCATGATCTGGACTGAGCATTGATAGCAATGCACAAAACACAATGTTACTCCCTCAAATGCATGACCTCTGCCTGCCTCCCTCCCTCGCTCCCTCCCTCCCCTGTGCTCCCTTCCTCGTTCAGCTTCTTCACCAGTGCCACTTGCCCCACGGCTCAGGGCCATGGTTGTCCCCCCCGTGACCAGATGGTTCCCCCCAAAACTTTGCTGTCCAAGGATGGCGCTGATGAAGCTCTTCGTTAAGGTCATGCTGATCCAGGACATGGCAGCAACTTTTTGCTTGATCGAACGGTGCATTGTGGTTTCTGAATCTTTCGAGACATGTAGTTACTCACCGATATTCAGCGTTGTCTCCATCTGCTTGGCACGACTTGGAGACTGCGGCACGATGCTCGCGTTTTTGCTCGGGGAGGGCGGCTGCGAGCGCGAGGAGATGATGCTACGCTACGTGCCCTTGGACAAGAGAGCGTAGAGATCCCAATCCGGAGATATGCAGCACTGCTCATCCTGACGAATTTATTGCAAACTCCCAAGGTTCACAACAATACCCGGTGACGAGTGGGAGTTGTACGCTGAATCCATCAGTGGTGCACTCGACAGGCCCGACGCGTGACAGTGTCAGAGGGGAACAGAAGAGTTGACAGTCTGACATTTCTGGCTACGTGTTCCCAGCAAACCCCAGACATGCCCGAACATGTCTCTGGAAGGCACGCGGGAGATGGGACAGTGAACTAGTTCGTCACTTGCGTCTCTTGACAACCGGCCTGTCAGCAAAGATACGAGAGCGGCGCAGCTTCCGAGAAGGGAAATAACCGACCTCGAGGAGTGCCGCCAGAAACCTGGCAACATCTGTGAAGCGGAGGGCATTCAGGCCACACCCAGAGAAGTGCCACAGCTTCTGGGAATCGCCCGAAGAGAAACGCCGTCAGCTTGTGGACAACGCAAGAACCGGATCTTGGAGTGGAGAGGTGCCGGGAGTTTGAGGCGGGAGTAACAACCGAGTGAGCCGGGGACAACCTGATGGAGGCGACGCCACAGATCGACAAACAGATGGCATGTTTCCTTCTGACCCATTGACTTAGATTTTAGGCGAATCAAGCTGCGACAACTTACAGTGAGCCATATTGAGTTGATCCAGCTCGCGAGGTTTTACGCATTCGTGTCCAAGGAGCTGGCAAGCTGATTTCAAGTCTGGTCATCCTCGCAAGCGGCATGTTGACAGGAGCTCGGAAGGCTGAATAAGCAACCAGAAACGGAGCTGCAGGCTGGTGAATTGTCTCAGCCGTAATCCTGATAACTTAAACCTTAAAGCGCCGATGCGGCTCAGGACTTGAAGCTGGATTCTTGCGATCTCTTTGATGGCCAGAAGCACAGTGCAGACAGTACACGTGGCCATCAGCACTGTTTGCGGAAGAGGCCGTCTCTTCCGACATCTGTTCCGATTTGTTGCCCACACCTGAGAGACAGTTGCAGCGGCCCTTCCTCTAAATGCAATCGTTGAGCCAGAGGTTGCGACCGGTCTATCCGAGAAGAGCAAAGAGGCCACTCGCCGAACTTAGATGAAGTTAGATGTTCGAGCCACGCTCAAACCGGATAAAAGGTGAAGGCAGACGTCTTCCAGTTCAGCTCATACATTGTCGAGGAGTTGGACTTCTTGTGGTCAGAGGCCGCACGGTACGCAGGGTATAGCAGGATCAACCAGCGTCGCGCTTCCATATGTAAAGCAACGCCGAGTGTGTCCTTGGGTGTCGTATTGCTTGCAGGCGTCGTCCAAAGAGAAGTTCTTCCCACTGAAGCTTTCTGCAATGAAGGATGACGCCAAGCAAACCTGCTTGAAACCCAACTAAGACTAAGACACCAACAGTGCGATGACATCGCCAGGACCTGCCGGGTCTGGAGCCGCCGCAGCTTCCCGAACTGGCCGCCGCAGCATGAGCTCCAAAGTTTGCTCAAAAGCACAGCCAGCTGTCTGGTGCCAGGCACGTGTCCGGGAGAGACCCACGCTCTACAAGATTGAGTTCGGGGCCCTCGGCCCTCGCAAGCGAAAGCCAGTTAGATTGGAAGCACTCATGCAGCCAGCTAAGCCAATTCAGGTCGGGGCTCTTTGATGCCATGTGGAAGGACACTTGGTCACCGCCTGACCAGTCGGAACTCGAAAACACTTGCGGCGTGACAGGAGAAAGCAGACAATCTAAAGGAAAATGACGAAGTCTTGATCTCAGCAGCTAAATCAACGGAAGATCATGGCATCTTGTGCATGGTGCTTGGCGCCGATGCTGCTGCTGCAACGTGCTCCATACGCAGGATGAACCAGGGGATGCCGGTTTGCTTTGGGAGAGGTGCCGTATCCGCACTTTCACACCGCGCCTATCGGAGGGTAGCAGACGGTTTGTGCACAGGTATGAATGGAAACAAGGTGCCAGAGTGGATGCAATCCAAGAGGCCGATTTACATACGGACAGCCTCGTCGGCAGAAAAGCAATAAATAGTGTTGTCAGGTACAAGAGATGGAGAAGAGTGAGGCTGAGAAGAGGATGGAACAAAAGATGAGGCAACGCTGTGTGCAGTTGGGCTCCATTCGCAATCGGCCGGTGTGCATTCGCTACAGGGAGAAGAAGAAGATTACCGACAAGGCAATGCTGATTGCCTGTGTGTGAGACAATGCCATTGTGGGAGAATAGGATGTGCTCTCAAATTGACGTGCATACGTCGAGGATCGAGAGTACCAGAGAAAATTGGAGATGAATAAACGGCAGAAGGTTGCTGCCTCGTTCTGTGGCATGTGGTGGGGCCCAGTAAGTTTGTATGTGCTATCAGAATGTCAAACGCGCTTGTTCTTCGGTGCAAGGCCTTGAGAGCCCTTCATCGATATTCGAAATCGCTAACAGGCCTTGGCTGTGTTCGATGTCTGCTGTCCCACAGATCTCGAAATTTGTTTTGGCGTTCGACTCGTCAGATTCCTTCAGCTTTGCATTCGTTGCCGATGCCTGCTGTCGAATCTGTTCAGGTTCAGACAAGTTGCATCTGCCCATCATATCCGTCAAGTGCGATCAGAGGAAGGAAGATAAGAAGGAGGCCAGGTCATGCTGGCAGCGGTTTTCTCGAAGGACCGTGCTAGTATTGTGGAAACCGTCGGCACCAGCAGCATCTACTACCATATGAATGCTTGCATGAAGCGCATACCCTCGTCTCTGACTCCCACACAGAGACCCGCAATCGTGAGGCGAAGAAGAAACCAGTAGAAGAGAAAGTCAGCAAGAAGACGCAGGTGTTTCTTGATAGCGCCAAGCTACCGGAAACTCTGGGCATCTCGGGTCTTTCAGGAGATTCTGGAGAAGAACCGCCAGAAGGAAATCGAGAAGACACAGGCAGATAGTGGATTTGTTTTGCTTTTCGGCACATGGCCGGAGACTCTGGCAGGCGCTGGATGCGCAGCAACTCGCAGACTGGGAGAAGCCCGTGGATGCTCTGGCGGAGGAGCGCGGCATGTACTTGCTGGATTTGCTGTGGGGTGCATTGTCTTTGTCTCGTTGAACTCTTGTCAGGCCCCAGATGTGTCGAAACTCGAGAAGGCGGCTCGAACCGCAAATCCGCGTCCAACTGTGATGCAGCTCGTGTTGCATTCCTCCTGACTTCATGACTCATGATGAGCAGGACCTGCTAGATCTGCTGATCGGATTCAACCGAGTCGTACCAAGGCTCCTGTACTCGCAAAAAGGGTTCGCAAGTGACAGTGCCGCCTGGCAGTTTTGTCGGCTTCCCCGCGCTCGCCAATGCATTCAAGACACCAGAGACGCAAGTGTTGGTCATCGTCAAGGTGGGCAGAGCAGGTAGCACCACGACTTTTGTGCGAGAAAAAGCTTTGCATTCTTTGCAGGCTGTGAAAAACCTTCGGATCGTATTGGCCTCACTGGTTAACAATTTCAGATCTTGAGTCCTATTCGTAGGAGTACTCTAGGGATCATCCTGCGATCTGCAGGCCTTGAAGAAGCTGCAGCTGGACAGGCTGCCCCCAGAGGCTCAGCCCAAGGTCACATGCCAAGAAATGATGTGCGCAGATCTGGCTGCGGGCCCACTTCAGCAAGTGTAGAGTGTTTGCGTCACAAGCTGACTCCCCTTAATGTCCGATGCTTGTTCATGCCGTGAAGAGAAAGTTCGGTGACGGCGTGAATTTGTAGATTGTGCTGCAAGTACCACAAAGGTGACAAGCCTCATCGTCTACATCTACTGCCTTGTCCAGGAAGCTTGGAACTCCTATGGCATCTTGGCAGGTCGTCAGACTGACGGTGATGAACTGATTCGTTTCACGTGTTTGGCATGCCGTAAGTCCTGTTTCCTCGAGGCAAGAAAGGTCTCCTGGACGGGAAATGCAGGGCCCACAGATCTGAGAATGAAAAGTATCTGCGGGGCGCGCACACCTGCAGTGCACTTTTGGCTCTTCCATAGGAGAAGGGCCACAGGGCCGGGCGGGGCAGTTCGTGACTTCGTTTTCGCCATGGCAAAGCCGGGCCAGGGCCCAGGGCGCGGCCTGAGGCTGCAATGACGGCAGATGCCGACGGAACCCTCCTGGGCTGCCAAGGCACAGCGCCTTGGCGGAAAAGGCGCTTGCGCCTAGCTATCCTAGCTGCAAGCCCACTGTCAGTCCCTGCGCCGTGTCGTGATCTCAGGCAGTTGGTGGCTCAAACTCGACATCGCTTGGAAGTCGAGTCTTGGCTGAGTGCGCAGGCTTCCAGCAAAGAAAGCGGAGTGAGTGGAGACCGTGCGCCTCAAGGAGGAGCAGTTCGACGAATATGCGGAGGAATTTGAAGACCACCTAGTCAACACCTTGGAGTATCACCTGCCCGAGGCCGGGAGATGATGTGAAAGCGAGTCAAAATTTGCTGGCGCCGACAGGTCATCGCATCAAAGATGGCCAGCTTCGAGAGACGATTTCCTTGCTGCATGGACCTGGGTTGTGGTACTGGCCTTTGTGGCCGAGCTCTGAAGGCATCCGTGCAGATCGAGAAGTTGGTCGGCGTCGACCTGTCAGCCTCTTGTCCGCGAGTCGTTGCCAAGCACTGAGTGGCAGCCGGGCGGGGCTTCTGCGGAGCTTTGAGGCTCAGATGTTGGCCCATGCCCGCGAAGCGGGCGGATACGACGAGCTGCTGCAGAGGGATTTGATTTCTGTGCTTGGGAGCCAGGAGGCTGCCAGTGTGGACCTCTTGGTGGCTGCTGACGTACTCATTTACGTTTTGCAGCTGGACAAAGTCTTCCTGCAAGCTCACAGGGTGCTGCGCAAGGATGGCATCTTCGTTTTCTCAACGGAGACAGCATGCGAGGCGGAATCTTCCGAGGCTGCGTAGACTCAGACATGAGCTGTGGCAAGGGGGCAGAGATTAAGCTCTGTTGTCAGGGGAAACTAGCAGGTGCAGCTACGCGAAATCTGCAGACCAAGTCCTTGCTTCAGAAGTTGCCGTGCAGACAGCTGTAGCTCATACAGTCCGGAAAAAATATCGATGAACAACTTATCCTGAACTTGCGCTTGCCCCTGCAGGGAGCGGTTCAGAGAGAGTCCGGCCGATACGCTCATACTCGATCCTTCATCGCAGCGACTGCATCGCAGCTCTTCGCGCTTGTTGAAGTAGAGACCATTCCTCTTCGGATTGTCGTGGCCCTAAACTGATCGTTGAATCTGCGTGTTTGTTCAGCATCAGCATTAAAAGCGGTTCGTCCACCTGCAGACCTGCAGACAAGGAAGATGACCTTCCTCTGCAGGGTGATGTGTTCGTGCTGCAGCGGCTGCCGCCTGAAGTTGGCACCTCTGATGTGGACCGTTGACATGCTGGGACAGCTTGGAGGGTGGTGCACAGCATCGAATAGATCTGCGACAGCTCCAGCAAGCGACTGGCGATCAAACTGGCACGCACGGCATGTGCTCAAAAAGGTGAGTTGCCATGAGTTCACTGTACAATGCTCTCTAAGATTCTCGGTGACTTGTGACCCGATGTTGGCATGCGCGAAGGCATCAAGTTGTTCCAAGAGCTCTTGATTTCTTTGGGCTTCCGCAGCAACGCACAAGGTTGCTTGAAGGCATTCAGTTCTGCTGAGCCTGTTGAGCACAATGTGCAGCTTGCTCAAGGCCTTTTTCGGCAGTGGAAGGAGGCATTGCAGTGCATTTGCCATTATGGTCTGTCGTGCATTAGTCGTAACTGCCTTGTTTCGGTGCGTGGCTGTTCTTGACAGGTTCAAGCGTCACTTGGAAAGGAAGAGGGTGCTACAGAAGATGGCGAGAAGGGCAAGGACGGGAAGGACTGAGGCCTTTGCCGTTGTTGGCATTGGCTTTCCTGTTCTGCCTCTCAACTTGTTGGCTTTGCGTGTTTTTTGGCGTTGTGGTGTAACACGTAGCGTGCGCAGGGACAGGTTCGGCGATCGACGCATATGCCGTCCGTAGCATCTTCAGCTTTGCGTCGCCCGACGAATTTGAGCTGCCTGCTAGCATCGCTCCTCGTTGCCATGTCGGCTGGTCCCACTTCTTCGGACGTTGCGATTGCAGTGACTGTCAGTCGAGCAGCCTTGGTGTTGGTGTTGAACCCCTCTTCACTTTGGGCAGTTGACGCACCTGCTGCATCGCGTGAGCAGTCCAGGGGTCGGCGCAGGCTTAGAGCGCTGCACCGGCGTTCGCGGAAGCAGTGCTGGGGCTACATCGACCTCGTGTCATCGGCCGCGTCTACGTCATCTGTTGGAGGCACGTCGGCGCAGCTCTGCCAAGGCTTCCGGCGCGACCACTGGGCGTCGGCTTCGGATCCGAGTCCACGCAGCGCGGCCCAAGAAATTGGTCATGATTGACGGTCGCTGGAAGGAACCCTGCACCCTCTTGGAATGAGGTATGTGGATGTTGCCTTCACAGCGGTCTGCCTGGGTTCGTCATATTCTGAAGCATTCTGAGCTTGAGTTGACTGAAGAGCCCCAGTCACTGCAAAGGTTTGTTGTGTCTTATCCAGTTGTGCCCGAGCAGCCTTCAACGCCTCGAGGGTTATGGCCCCAGATCCCACAAACCCAGCACAAGGTCCAGTCGCACTCTCGACCATGCCATCGCCGATGAAGACCAAAAGAACCAAAAGTCCACTAACCACGAAGTTAAAGTGGGCAACCTCAACTAGAGCCATCGGCGGGCTTGCGTGAGATACTTCTGGGAAGTCGGGTTCTTCGGGAGATCATATCGCAATGAACCCTCCGCAATTCATCCGCATATCGCTATACACTTCTTACGCAGTCACACTGGCCAAGTCTAGTTGAAACGTTGTTTGATTGGTTTCTCGTCTTTTGCTCACTCGGACATAAGACGGGTGTGAAGCTACCTGACTATCAAGTGCGAAATTGAGTTACTCGCAAATTACAGATTTGATGTCACGCGCTTGTACAATGAGCACAACATTAGCACACGGATATCGTGCAGTTAAATGATCTTTACTCCGACAGACACCTTGGGCTCGAGCTGAAAAATGGTGCTATTTCCATGCATCGCGACCCCATCTCATGCGTTGATTTGCAAAACATAAGACAGGTCTTCTTTAGGCAGGTGGACATATGTAGTTGCCAGGTCAGATCGTCACCGTAAGCCCTTAATGGGAACTTGGGATTAATAAACCCCCCCCCGCCCTCCCCCCCCCGCAAGGTAGCTCGTTTTGTCTGAGTGGTGCTTGTTTGTTTCAGCTGTGCGACCCCCTGAAATAGTAATGTTTACTGCTCAAGCATTTTGCTTGGGCCCAGAAGCACCGCAGTCGGGAGCTCAGATTCTGAAGTGTGGCTCCGCCTGATTGTGGTGAGTCATGATAACTGGATGAATCGTGTGGCTCAGGGCCTAGCGCCTAGGGTTGGTTGACGTCGGTACGTTAGGTCTGATTAGGGTTTAAGCGGTTTAAGCATTAACTCAGGTAACTAATGCCAAAACCCAACCATCTAAACCCGAGACCATTCTCCCTAACCACTCGAACACTAAAGCCTGAAACCTCGAAAACCCCTAAGCACCGAACTCGAAACTTCAAAAATCCCCAAGCCTCTTACGCCTAAACACCAAACCCGTAATTAAACCCTACGTAGACCATCATCTTACCTTCTCCACCTCTAATCCCTAAACCCAACAGCCTAAATCCCTAAACCCTTTCATTTTTCAAACCGTAAAACCCAGCCCTAATCCCAAAACCTTAAATCCCTAAACCCTATAAACCCTAAAACCTTAAAACCCAAACCCTAAAAGTCCCAGACGTCCTAGCTTTCGCCTTCCTCGACCTCTTCCTCATTTTGTGCCGGCGCCTGAGGGATTAATTAATTAGGTAGGTGGCGCCCCTAAGCCTCGGTTCTCCCCCCCCAGCTTTAGCCCCAGTTGCCCCGTGCGCATGATTGTTTGGGGCTCCCTTGCCGGTTCTTCGTGAGCCTGGCTCGGGGTCCCCGCTCAGTCTGGCAGGAGACGGCTCTTCGTGAGCCTGTCTCCAGCCGATTGAGCTAGAGGTCTTGGGAGCCGGCTCTTCGTGAGCCTGGCTTCCGAGTCCTCCGATCAGGCTCGTTGCCGGCTCCTTGTGAGCCAGGCTCCGACGCCGATCGTCAGCGCCTGAGCTTGGGGTCTCGGTCAGGCTCGTTGCCGGTTCTTCGTGAGCCGGCTCCGACGCCGTCCGAACCCCAAAGCCGGTGCATCGGCCTGAGCCGGCCACTTGCGTGTGCCGGCCGGTCTGAATGGGGTTACCCTAAGCCCTAAACCCGTTCGGAATTTTGACCCCGGGTTCCTTAACCCCTTGTGATTAAGTATTAAGTAGTAGCTTCGGAGTTTGAATGATTTCTTTTCCGGCTGGGGTTTGGGGAGCTTCAGGGTGGCTTTTGGGTTCTTTTTATGGCCAGGGGCTTCTTGGCCCATAATTACTGAGGCCTGACCACGATTCTGATGCTCCTTCACTTAGCGGCCAGGCACTCATTGTTTGTGATTGAGCCAGCGTAATGACACTCACTCAATCATTCACTCACTCACTCAATCACTCACTCACTCCATCACTCACTCAATCCCTCGCTCGTTCACTCACTCAATCACCCACTCACTCCCTCACTCGTTCAATCGCTAACTCCCTCACTCACTCGCTCACTCACTCAATGACTCACTCAATCACTCACTCCCTCACTCGTTCACTCACTCAATCACTCACTCCCTCACTCACTCGCTCACTCACTCAACGACTCACTCAATCACTCACTCACTCTCCCGTTCACTCACTCAATCACTCACTCACTCCCTCACTTACTCGCTCACTCACTCAATGACTCACTCAATCACTCACTCACTCTCTCCTTCACTCACTCAATCACTCACTCACTCCCTCACTCACTCGCTGACTCGCTCACTCAATGACTCACTCGCTCATCACTCACTGACTGAATCACTCACTCGCTTCTGCCCCATTGAGGCCTGACTTTGGATGACGTGGAGGTTCCGGCAGTGCTACATGCTTTGGGACAATAGTTTGTTTGCACTGCTTTGTTTTTGAGGCCTGTGAGCTTGGATCCACTCCACTGGATGATGATGCGAGGTGCCAGGCGATTGCTGCTTTTGTTCGATTGCACCCTTGTGTCATCCTCTGTTGAGGTCACCTCGGACAGTCCGCGGGCGGTGGATGATGCGAGCGAGAGACCTGGTGTGCTGCTTCTCAGGATACCGACCAACTTTTGTTTGCTTGTCTCAGGCCTGAACTCGATGACGGTCCGATGGTCTGCGGTGCGAGACTGAGAACCTAGTTAGTTGTCGCACTATGATTGACTGCACTCTTCAATGTTCATTGTGACCGAGGCCTGACCTGAGGTGCTGGCGCTTTGATGTGGAGCTCCCGTTGCAGCTGGTTTGACTTCACGTGATGCATGCACCCTTGTCTGACGGAGGTCCGATGGGGGTTGTGTGGTGCCCAACTTCTGCACTTTTGTGAGACTTCAATTACCCATTAAGCAATACAGTCTGTGTGGACGATGCTGAGGCTGGAGATCGCGACAAGGATCGAGAACTTTCAATCGAGGACCGTGTGCTGTCTGCATGCCGTTGCCCTTTGAAGCTTTTTTCGCATTGTTGTGTGTGGATTGCGGATGTCACTGAATGTCCTTGCTTTGCATGCTGCGGGCAACTGCTCAGACAGAAAGATGTTCATGGAGTCCGATGATCATGGGCATGCGGCTGAAGCCTGACTGACTAACTACTGACTGATCGCCGAGTTTTAATAAGTTTGACAAGGCTGATCATAATTACATTTTCGCAAGTAGTTCCACGTGCCTGAGCCTTGCCTGAGCAATGACATCATCCAGCTCCAGCTCCAGTTCAAGCTCAAGTTCAAGCACGTGCTCTTGGTTGGCTGAGCCGGGCAGGCGGACGGACTGTTGCAGTCATTCATTCTTGTCTCATTCATTCTTGTCATTGTTGTCCCTGTGACTGCATTGAGGCAGCAAAGGAAAAAGCCGAACCCGGCAAAGAGGAAGGCCAATAGGAAACGCAAAGCCCAGGAGGAGGAGGAGCGGAGCAAGGCCCAGAAAAAGGAGGAGGAGGAAGCGGCGGCCATCAAAAAGAAGGAGGAGGAGGCAAAGAAAGGCAAAAAAAAGCCTGATGCAAAGAAGGAGAAGGCGAAGGCTGAAAAGGCAAAGACAAAGCAGACTGAGAAGGAGGAAAAAAAGAACAAATCAAAAAAAACCGATAAGGTGAACCCGGCCAGTGGCAGCAAGGAGGAGGCCAAAAAGTCTGAGCTGGCAGAGGGCTTGGAGGAGGACAAGAGCAAGACGTCTGAGCCTTCCAGTGGAAGCAAGGAGGAGGCCAAGAAGCCTGACCCGGCCAACAGCAGCAAGGAGGTGAAGAAGTCTGAGCCGGCCGAGGGCTTGGCTGAGGACAAGAGCAAAAGGCCTGAGCCGGCCAGCAGCAGCAAGGATGTGCCGGTGCCTCAGCAGAAGCCTGAGCAGAAGAGCCAGAAGGGCAAGGGCAAAGGAAAGGGGAAGTCCGAAGCGGGGAAGAACAATAAGGAGAAGATAAAAAGGGATGAAAAGAAAAAGAAGAAGGAAGAGAAGAAGGAAAAACAACGATTGAAAAAGGAGGCGAAAAAGGCAAAGAAGCAGGAGAAGGAGCAGGAGAAGGAAAAACAAAAAGGAGGAGGCGGAGGCCAACATGGGCCATTACGTGGATCAGCAACTCGGAAGGATGTCCTTCGAGGTTTCCTGGCTTGCACTTGGTGCCCGGGCAACATGCAATCCTAAGTTATCCATTACTTATGCGAGGGAACGTTCCCCAGCCAAGGCCCTGTCGCATGAGTACCTCATGCGATGCACTGCCCTGTGTTGGCTTCGCGAAGCAGTCCCGGCGGGGTGATGTCACATGTCTGAGCCTGTTTTTATTTATTGATTTTGATCCCTGTCAGGACGCTCCTCGAAGGTTCGCAGACACCCGTGTGGAGATCGTGACGCCGACGTCTGAGGTTCAGGAGGCGAAGCTTCGGAAGGCCACTTGGAGTCAAGTAGTTAGCGGCTAGTGACTCTGATCTTTTCTTCTCATGTCATGCATGCCTGTGGGCCCAGGAGTTGGAGCTGGCCTACATCAAGCAGCATGCCCACCTGGCATGGTGGGAGTTGAACCACCCTGCAACTCGGCGAGCATTATGTGAACGTTTGAACAGTTGGCTCAGCTGTGCTATGGTAGTCATCACCTGAGTGAGGCCAAGTATGATCGCGCCCAAGAAGTCTGCTGGCTGAGACCCCTCCTGTTTCTTGTCGCATCTAAGAAATCATTCCAACATGAATTTGCCCAAAATTGATTTGTTGTATAATTGTCTGATGTCATCCCAGGTGCCGCCAGCAACAAAAGCGAGGCCTGCAGCGCCGCATCTGCCCCCCCCGCCACCTCCACCGCCGCCCCCCCCAAAGGGGAAGGGGAAAGGCAGCGGTAAGCCGGGGAAGGGGAAGTCGTAGCAATAGTAATTAGAGGGATTACTACCGGATTCCTAACAAGGATTCGTGACGCTTCCTCTTCCTAGCGGTGCCTGACTAGGCTGCAGGCAACAGCAATGCCTGATTTTTGAAACGGCAATGCCTGGTCTTGTGACTGGAGCTGGTGCTACCGCAAAAAAGTTCGCCCAAGCTGTGTTTTCCTGTCTCACTGCTCTCAGTGCACTTAATTATTCTGCTGATTGATGTGTTCCGTGACAGGAGCTTCGGAGATGATTGGCTGGACGCAAGGGCCTCAGTTCTACATGCTGCTTCACTCAGTCGCTTGAGGAATCATGCAGTTGTGCAGGTCCTGGCACTGGCACTGGGGTCCACTATTCCTTGCCTGAGACCCGTCTGGTCCTGAGTCAGTCTTCGGTTGCATGGACTGAGTTTGCTTGGATTGCTTTGGCCTGATTCTGTGACCTTGCCTGAGACCTGTCCGGTCCTGAGTCAGCCATCCGTTGCACAGACTGGGTTTGCTTGGCTTGCTTCGGCATGATTCTGTGACCTTAGTCTCCAGTTGTGCAGGTCCTGACTGGGGTCCAGCATTCCTTGCCTGAGACCTGTCCGGTCCTGAGTCAGCCATCCGTTGCACAGACTGGGTTTGCTTGGCTTGCTTTGGCATGTTTCTGTGACCAATCAGAGAACTTTGGTTCAAGAAGCAGACGTGCCGTCTGCTTTCAGCCTGCTGACCCCTGCCTCTGGGGTCTTGGTCCAAAGCCCTGCCCATCGTGGCCAGGCTGAATCATCGGGTTCTGCCTAATTAATTAATTATGTTAGAATCCTAGCGAAAGCCCTTTCTTGTCTGACTTGCAGGCATTTGCCTTTGCCGGCAGCAGCATCGAGCTCGCGGCCGTGGAATCACCGGTGGTGCTCAAGGCTCGGAGGGTCAGTGGCTCGGAAGTGTCTTTTGGAACCCAGTGCCAGTGCACGACTGCACCGACAGGCTCTTCTTCCGCGAGCACCTCGCGGGCCTTTGGTCCAGAGACCTGCCCTTCGTGGCAAGGCTGAATCATCTGATTCTGTCTAATTGTCTATGAATCTTAGCGGAAGCCCTGTCCGGTCTGACTCGCAGGCAACTGCCTGAGCCGGCAGCAGCATCAAGCTCGCGGCCGTGGCATCACCGGTTGTTTTTGAGGCTCGGAGGGTTAGTGGCTCGAAAGGGTCCTATGGAAGCCAGTGCCAGTGCACGACTGCGCCGACAGGCTCTTCTTTCGGGAGCACGTCGGCCGCTGGGCCTTTGGTTGAGAGACCCACCCTTCGTGTCAAGGCTGACTCATCAGATTCTGTCTTAATTAGTTATCTATGAGTCTTAGCGGAAGCCCTGGCCAGTCTGACTCGCAGGCAACTGCCTGAGCCGGCAGCAGCATCAAGCTTGAAGCCCCTTGCGGGCTTCCTCCTTCGGCGACTGAAGAAACTTGTCTAGTTTGACAGACAGCATTAATTTATCTTTTGTCCTTTCGTTCTGATCCCATCAGGAATGCCTGAGATTTGCCGCACGCCGGGATGTGGTTTTTGCGCGCACAGTGACCCCTCCTTCGGGGGTTACTGTTGCAAGCGCTGCCGGGATGAGAAGAAGGAGGGCCGCGAGCACGGGCGGCACCTCGGCTGCATGATGTAGCTTCTGACTGCAGTGTGTGCTTGGCATGTGTGCCTCTCATGCATCTCAGGCGGTGCGAGAGGAAGAAGTGGAAGTTCCTCGGCCCGGACAGGCCTGAGCCGAAGGCCTGCCCACTTTTTCATCCTGATCGCAGGCCTTGCCTGATCCCAGGATGTCCAAACCTGGCCCGGGAAAAGCGGCTGAAGGGATACTGCTCCGCTTATTGCCGAGAGGCTGAGGTAGAGTGGACTGCCGACTAGCCGGGCCAGGTTTGGACATCCTGGGAGACTTTTGCCTGAATGCTGGCTCGATGGCTCTTGCGATTGGCTGACCCAGGTAGGCAAGGCATTGACAATCAGTCTGAACATGCGGTATAAAGCATACAGCTTTCTGCATTTTTCATGACTCCCTTTGGTGACTGATAGCCAGCTTCTAATCAATTACTGCTGAGAATTGGAAGAGCCTGGTGCCAATTGCAAGAGCCTAGGGTGCATGGCTTGAGGGGGTCTGAGGCTTATAAGCCTTGATTAGGGCCTTTGGGGCTTAAGCTGATGTTGAATCTCAGAACCAGAACCCTACACCCTATAAACCCCCAGTTTGGGTTGTGTGCAGAACATGGGAATTAGGCCTGAGACCGCCGGCTTGTGTCTGAACGCGTGATAATCAGTCTGAACATATGGCAAGCATATAGCTTTCTGCATTGTTCATTGCTCCCTTTGACGACTGATTCTACTGCCGACAGTTGTAGTGCGAGTAGGCCAGACAGGCCCGAGACCGCGGACTTGGGCCTGTAAGCACTCAAGGCAGTGACAATCAGTCTGAAGATGTGGTATAAAGCATAATCACAGCTTTTTGCATTGTTCATGTCTCCCTTTGGTGACTGATTGTGAGCTTCTGCTGCCGACAATGGGTGCATGGCTTCAGGAGGTCTGGGGCTTATAAGGCTTAGGGCCTTTGGGGCTTAAGCTGATGTTAAAGCTCAGAACCAGAACCCTAATTATGCCATATAAACCCCTAGTTAGGGTTGTGTACAGAATGTGGGAAAGTGCCACCAGACCAGATAAGCCTGAGACCGCGGGATAGAGCCCGGAAAGTGCTGAACGCAGTGACAATCAGTCTGAACATAGTGGAAGCATACAGGTTTGTGCATTGTTCATTGCTCCCTTTGCTGACTGATTATCATCCTTCTGCTGCGGAGCGGAATGAGTGCGGCTAGGCCAGCGAGGCCTGTGAGACCGCCGAAGTGGAGTCAAAAGAAGGAAGCAGCGACAGTGTGCCCTTTGCAATTCCTGCAGTATCTTTCGAATTTTTTCAGCACCCAGGTCCGGAGCTTCTTCATCCTCGGCTTTTTGTTCGTGTTCACCTCAGAGTGACTACATTGGGTTCGGTCGCAATCCGTGTATCGATGGTTCAGGTCTTGATTTGAAGCCTTCGCTGCTTTCGGCGGTGGGCTCTCTTTGTCTTGCGACTTTCTCCATCATGCCGCCCGGTGCCCAGGTCCGGAGCTTCTTCATCCTCGGCTTTTTGTTCGTGTTCACCTCTGAGTCACTACATTGGGTTCGGTTGCAATCCGTGTGCCGATGGTTCAGGTCCCAACTGGTCGGCGGTGGGTCTTCCAAGGTGTGCCGTCGAAGCTTGCTTGAGTCATTCTGATGATCAGTGCGATTCCAAGCTGTGAACACATGGCCTAAGTTTTCCTGGATCCTCAAGCTGGAGACATTTCAGGTAGAATCGAACTTATACAAGTCGGCCTTAGTCTCGGCCGATGTGCTTGCCTTCAAGCTGGGTGTAGACCGCTGTGAGACTGCTAATTACATGGTGCGACAGTAATCCAAGTGAGTAGGAGAGGAACACTCGAGTGTTCCATGCCTCCGATGGCTGAAGAAAAGTCGGACATGGAGCTGTCGGACCTCGAGTTGGTGCGCAAGAAGGTCCGGCTGGACGTGCCTGACAAGCTCTTCATCCAGCTAAAAAAACTTGATTTGGACGTGTACGCTTGGATGGCACCTCGACAGCATGACTGATGTTCGAAGGGAGGTTAAATAGGGTTTAGCTTATGATAGCAAGCATCACTGCCGGACCCCTTGGAGGCCGTGTGCAGCATGCTTGAGCACAGCAAGATGCGCGAGGAAATTCTCAGTACGGACATGTACGACAAGCTGCTACGCTGCTAGTCTGAAGCATCTTCATGCTTGGCTTGAACCATGTTCTTGCTTCGGACCCTCAACCGAGGCCACAACACGAACAATGTCACACGGAAATGCCTGAAGATGAACCCGGTATCCCTCAACAAGGCTTTCTCGAACTTCTTTCACGCCCTGTGCGTGTGGATTCGAGCCCGAGCTGCATTAACTTCGCTGGCATGAAAGCATTCTGACAATTGAAGAACGATTGCCATTGCTCATAATTACTAAGAATCCAAGCTGCGGAAAGACCCGGGGTGTTTCACGAAGTCGGAGAGACCACCCGTCTTCCAGATCAAAGAGGACTCGGCCTAATTAGTCGGGGTTCGGGTCTATATAAAATTAAACAATCTGTTGTTCAATCAGGACGACCTTCCCGACGCCGGTGGTCGCCGGTCTGGGCCTGAAAGTTCTTCACGGAACTCTCAGCCTGCAAATTCCTCATGGAGCTCTCGGCCTTCAAATTCCTCATGGAGCTCTCGGCCTGCAAATTCCTCATGGAGCTCTCGGCCTGAAAATTCCTCATGGAGCTCTCGGCCTGCAAATTCCTCATGGAGCTCTTGGCATCAGGACTCCTGGGGCCAGCAGGACTCCTGGAGGCAGCAGGACTCCTGGAGCCGCGATTGGCATGACGGTTCCTGGACCTGGCATGAGCGCAAGGAATACCGTTGGCAGTCTGTCCCTCAATCGTGGACTGACAATGGGTGGCAGTCCTGGTAATTAAGCCGGGGAATGGGAAGCTGTAGCAATAGTAGAGGGATACTACCGGATTCCTAATTAATTGAGAACGATTCGTACGCTTCCTCTTCCTACCGGTGCCTGACCAGGCTGCCTGACTTGGCGTTTTTCGAGGCAACGACATTGCCTTATTTTGCAAACGGCAATGCTTGATTTTTGACTGGAATCTGCGCCGCCGCAGAAAGTTCGCCCAAGCTGTGTTTTCTTTTCCCACGTCCCACTGCTCTCACTGCACATATTCTTCGGAATGATGTGTTTCATGACAGGTGATTCGGAGATGATTGGCTGGACGCTTGGGCCTCAGTTCTGTGCTGCCTCAATCAGTCGGGTGAGCAACCTTAGCCTGCGCTTCTGCAGGTCCTGGCACTGGGGTCCACCATTCCTTGCCTAAGAACTGTCCGGTTCTGAGTCAGCCATCCGTTGCACAGATTGAGTTTGCTTAAATTGCTCCTGATTCTGTGTGATCTTGCCTGATACCTGTCCGGTCCTGAGTCAGCCATCCGTTGCACAGATTGAGTTTGCTTTTATTTTGCAGGGGCATGATTCTGTGATCTTGCCTGATACCTGTCCGGTCCTGAGTCAGCCATCCGTTGCACAGGCACTGGGGTCCACCGTTCCTTGTTTGAGACCTGTCCGGTCCTGAGTCAGCCATCCCTGGCACAGACTGGGTTTTCTTGGCTTGCTTCGGCATGATTCTGTGACCTTAGCCTGCAGTTGTGCAGGTCCTGGCAGTGGGGTTCACTATTCCTTGCCTGAGATGTGTCCGGTCCTGAGTCAGCCATCCGTTGCAGAGACTGGGTTTGCTTGCTTGCTTCGGCATGTTTCTGTAACCAATCAGAGAACTTTGGTTCAAGCAAGCGCACGTGCTGTGTGCTTTCATCCTGCCAACCCCTGCCTTTGGGGTCTTCGCCCAAAGCCCTGCCCTTCCTGGCCAGGCCGAATCACCCGATTCTGTCTATCTTAGAATTTTAAGCGAAAGCCCTGGCCGGTCTGACTTGCAGGCAACTGCCTTGATCGCCGGCAGCATCCAGCTTGCGGCTGAATTTTCGGTGGTGCTCAAGGCCGGGAGGGTTGCTCCCCAAATTACCTAGTGAGTCGAGTGCGTCCAATGCAAGCCTGACATTTTTTGCCCATGTGGAGTGCTCGTGGCAGACTGAAGTGCGATAATCCGATAATCGTTGCGAGCGGAGCCCTCCTTTGTTCTCTGCAGACAGAAAGCTCAAACTTGTGGTTGAGCTTGCAATGAGGGATGAACTTAATTAACGTCCGGCTAAGGTGCATAATTGAGCGCTCGTCACGTAGCACAAAGGGAGTTGGTTCATTTAGACAGCACGACCTCTAACGTCCAGCTAAGGTGCTTAATTGCACGCTCACCAGATACCAGAAAGGGACTTGGTTCATTTGGACAGCATGACGCTGCTTATGGAAGTCGAAATTCGCTAATTAAGGACTGTGTAACATCTCCTGATTGAAGCCATGGCTGATCGGAGCGGCAAAGGTTACCGGTTTGTGCCTGATGGTGGCAAAGGTTACCGGTTTGTGCCTGATGGTGGACGCGGCAAAGGCAAAGGCAAAGGCGACCCTGTGCCTGAAGAGGATCGTGCCAGATCGCAGGCTGTCTCGTCAGCGGTTGGGCGAGCCCTACGCTTCCACGGCCATGAGACTGAGATCGTGGTGACCACTTTCGGGCCTGATGTCGGCCAGACAGCCCTCTTGCGTGTGCACATCGACCGTCTGACTGGAGCCGAATGCGGTCACCCCTTCGCCGTTTGGACGGGGTCGCCCTCGCCCGAGGAGGAGGCCGCGGCCCAGCAGCGGTCGGAGCATCACGCAGAGCAGCTGCTGACTGACGGGACCCTCGCTGCTTTGGCTGAGGCACTGAGAGGCATTGGTCGCAGTGTGCCTGAACCAGCCTCGGCCTCGGCGGGGCCGTCGGCCTCGCCGAGGCCGTCGGCCTCCGCGAAGGTGAAGGCCAAGGCGAAGGCAAAAGGATTGCCGAAACCCAGCCAGAAGCGTTACAGGACTGAGTAGCTCGGTTCTGCTGGCACAGGGTGGCTGGCGGAAGGCTTTTTTCCTGGCTACTGGCATGTGCCTGAGTGGGAGACAAGGCAGACACTACAATGTCTGAGTTTGGAAAGCCACTTTTCTGGGTACTGCCATGGGCCTGAGTGCAGACACTACAATGTCTGGTTTTGGAAGCCAACCTTTTCTGGGTACCGGCATGTGCTTCAGTGGGAGACAGGCGAGACACCACAATGTCTGATTTTGGAAGTAAACCTTTCTGGGTAATTACTGCTGGCATGGGCCCGAGTCGGAGACAGCCCAGACACTACCATGTCTGATTTTGTTTGGAGCCGACGAGGCCGCCAGGTTGGAACGCCTATTTTTTTGGCTTAGCGCCCACGTGATCAGGCACACAGTGTCTGAGTTCTTTGGAAGGGTTCGGCACCTGCACAGCCGCCATTAACCCGGGCCGAAGAGAAAAGGAGTTCAGTCGTCCTGGCCTGCATAATTAGGAGGTGTTTGCTTTGAGCAGCGGCCGGTGACACTGCAAGACTGCACCGACAGGCTTTCCTGGAGCCTCCGCCCTTCGTGGCCAGGCTGTTTCATCGGGTTGTTTCTTTCTTGTGTTTCTTTGAACAAGCCCTGGCCGGTCTGACTTGCAGGCGAGTGCCTTTGCTGCCAGCTGCATCGAGCTGGCGGTGGTGGAATCACCAGTGGTGCTGAAGGCTCGGAGGGTTAGTGGCACGAAAGTGTCGAATGGAAGCCTGTGCCAGTGCACGACTGCACCGACAGGCCCTTCTTCCGGGACCACCCTGTCGTCTGATGGCTGACACCGGCTGGAATGCTCGCCCGCCATGGGGCGACACGAGCCTGTCTGAGGACGAGAAGCACCTGAAGGTGCCTTGCTTGCAGTTGATCAGCTCAGGCATTTGGGGTTAAGGGTGATACATTGTTACTCGGAACACTTGAGGTGTCTGAGTACCTACACGTGAACATGCCGCAACTCCACGTATGCCTGAAGAAGTTGGACTGCAGCGAGCAAGTGTTTCTGGTGCCTCGGCAGCGGGAGAAGTCAGCTTGCTTCGGGAAGAGTCAGCCAAGCAAGAGAAAAAATCAGCTCAGGCATTTGCCGAATTGCTCCTGACGAAGGACGTGCAGCTTCGTGACTGGATCTTGGAACTGCAGTGCAAATTGCACAGCCGCTTGTTTGCAGCCTTGAGTTGCCCGTGACATGAGAGATGAGAGATGAGGTGCACAGTGTCCTGCTTCCCTAGAGGACGAAATGTCTCTTATAATTCCCCGAAAGGTAACTAGTGAAAATGTGCGGCGCTGAATGTTTCTTAATTTCCTCTAGTACGACCGAACATATGAGATTTTGGAATGCACTTTATTTTCCTTGTTGTTGACTCATGGACTGCGAAAACACGAAATGTCCTTTATTTTCCATCATGATATATATATATATATAGGTATTAGTATACATATTTGGCATGACTTGACTTGCTTTGGCATGGCATGATTTGCTTGCTGCTGCTACTACTACTACTACTATACTACTACTACTACTACTACTACTACTACTACTACTACTACTACTACTGCTGCTACTAGTACTATATTACTACTATTATACTATGTATTTTTGACACGGTTTGACTTGCTTGGCATGGCTTGAACTGATTGGCATGGCTTGAATTGAGTGGCATGGCTTGAATTGAAATTCGTGTATGACATGCAGCAATGGATAGATGCTTTGCACGGTTTCACCATGTTGGGCTCAAAGCTGTGCTGGGCAGAGCCATGTCCCAGCTCGAGGCAGGCTCACTCCGTATACGGAGTGTAGGTTATCAGAGCAGTGGAACTGTGCAGGTCGCATGCCGAAGCGAAGGCTAGCTATCAAGGACGTGTTTGACAGTGCCCCGCTGTGTGTACGTCTTGCAGAAATTTGCATTGCAGCAGCAAGATCGCGACTCGATCCTGGCTCCTCTGCATCATCTAGGTCCAAGCATGTTAGCTCCCTTTGAGATCTTGCAGGGGTCTATGTAAAGCTGGAAGGCAGCTACAGGGTGCATAGTGCATGTTGGCATATAATTTCGTATCCTGTACACAGGCTTTCGGAGTGCAATGGCATTGCTCAAGGCCAACTCGGCCTGTAAGATGGCCTCGAATATGGGTCAGGGGGAGCATTCGGTCCTTGTGGGCCTGCTGTACAACAGCTACAAGCAGGAATTGCCCTTCTTCCGCCAGGCCTGGTTGTATGGATCACTATATACCATTACTAGCTACCACTACTGGCAGCACTACCACCGCCCAGGCGGGCTTTCAGGTGGTGAGCGACAAATCCGGCAAACTCTTGAAGTGCAAGGATCACTGCTCCAGAAAGGACGTCAAAGCAAATCCCCGGGTGGATTGGGCAATATTAAGTCAAGAAAGTGTAGGAACCTACATCCCTGAAAGCACTTAAGTGGATCCCCGCCTAGGTCGCAGTGGCCACTCTTCGTGGTTATGGCATGCAGGAACAAGGTCCAGATTTTAGATCTCGTATGTCAGCTTTCGTTATCGCCGAAGCCTTGCTGAAACTCTACCAGAAGAAGAAGCTGTTCCCCTCCGGCATGGAGTCCTCCAACCCTTTGGCCCAGAAATGGGCGATCAAGGTTGGTAGTGCAGCCCGCAAGCTAGCAACTGAACTGTATTAATTGATCTTGGCTTGCATGTTGACCTTGGCATGGCATGCTCTGCAGTGTTTCGTGTGTGTGTGTGTGTGTGGGTCTGTGTATGTAGCTGTGTCGGTTGCAAGGCCAGCACTCTGAGAATCCTCATGCGACGTGCAGATTCCAGCCATTGCTCAGAGATCAGGGCCATGAAAAAGGAGTGCGAAGAGTTTTGGTGGAAACGAGAGGAGCTGCCAGCATGTTTCTGCGGCTCATTGATTTAGGGTTATTCCACTTGTAAACTTTTTCGCAGGATCTCTCAGATGGTGGAGAGTCCCAGGAATCCTCGTCGTCCTCGGGTGCCTTGGAGGACCTCATGAAGCTGACCCAGCAGCCGAAACCAAGGTTTCGCAGGATCGTTTGAAGTTCATGAAGGAGAAGCAGGCCGAGGGTTACAGTATGGAAAAAATCAATCGTGCTTGGATCAAGAAGCTGAGGGATAAGGAGGATCATGAAGCAGTTCAGGATGAGCCGTTCTACCCTTCCTCCCAGTACAAGCCGAAGAAGAAGAAGGTCTCGAAGAAGGACTCGAAGACCCCCGAGAACCCAAAGAAGAAGCCAGAAGAGAAAAAAAAGAAGACCAGCAAAGCAAAGCCACCGGTTGAATCGTCCACGTATCAACCTGGAACCTTTAAAGATGCTCGCAATGCTTTTCTGCAAAAAAAGAGAGCCAAAGGTTTCACGCACCTCGAGGCCTGTAAGGCATGGATGCTGTCCAATCGTCGAGCTAACATGCTCTCGGACCTCCCGGAGAACGAGCTTAAGAGGCGCAGATTCGCCTGATTCGTGTTTTTTTCGGGCTCCATGAAGCAAGCTTCAGGTTATATGAGCTTGAGTGATTTGAGATGGGTGCTGGCTGTTCTCCACGGAATGCTGGGGCTCTGGCATAAGGCCAGTTCTGGGCTTTTGTATCATAGCACTGCCTGGCTGGGGGCAAGGCTGGGTATCGCTGGCTATGCGATTGTAGTTCCTGTGTCCACGGGGTTTGCGAATCGCACAAGAAAAAATAGTCCACTTGGCATGGCATGACTTGTTGCACGAACTGTGCTTGCAAGCGCCGATTCTGTGAATTGGGCACACATGTGTGATTGCATGCATGGTGCAGGGCAGGAGCTGTCAACTCTAAACCTCCTCGCATTCCCAAACCCTCGGGCCCTTAAACCCTACAACTTTTAATAGCCAGTACCCCAGAATCCCAATCCGAGTAGCTTCTTGCTTCGACTACGACGTCGAGGATGAAGGACTGCATTCGTGGGGCACTAGATCTGTTCAGATTTCGAGCGGTTTTGCAGAGGACATCGGAGCACTGCAGGAAGGCCGCTGTCGTGGTAGAGTCGCTAGAGTTTGGAATAGGTGTGTTAAGTTTCACCCAGCCAGGTACTTGGATCGACCCGAGCTGGTTTGGTGGGTCCGGCTCTCATTGCATCCGTTCTTGGTATCGAAGCCTGAGCATTGGTGCATGGCTTGGCATGCATGTTGTCGGCATGATGAAGTTTGGCTGGCGAGCTTTGTGTTGGTCGATACATGTTGGCATGAACTTGTTAGCACTTTGCAGCTGGGTATACAAATATTGCCATGATATGAGCAATCATTATTGAAGCATGAACATGTTCAGCTCATGTCAACTTGCACCATGCCATGCCATCACTTTTTGCCTGGTTTGTGTTCGAGGGGTCGAGGGGCTACTTTTCGGGTTTAGATCACTATACTAACTATACATTAAATAGTCGACTCGAGGACACAACCTATGAACCCTAAACCCTTATAAGGGTTTAGGTATAATGTCCGAGTTTAAGCGCCGAGACCCCTAGATAGCACAGCCATGCCGTCCGAAGGGCATGCCGATCAATGGCCTAGCCACCTGCGGTTCCCTCCACCGCCTAAGCTTTCGTCGACCAGACCTTCGACAGCGATCCTGCCACCGCGGCCCCCGCCAGTGCCGGTGGTCGACTTGGCATCGATCCCGAAACCTCCGCCGGTGCCTCCTCGACGTTCCCTTATGGTACCGCCTCCTGCTAGGCCTCTAGCCCCTGCAGACTTTAAGGCCAGGCCGCCAAAACTTCGCATGAGCATGAGTTGCCTTGCTTGATTTCTTGTGTTTGCAGGTGGCAGCTACAGCAGCTGCCGTGGAGCCCATGGGCAAGGCTGTGCATGTGTCTTTTGCAAAAAACACCAATACCCTACATAGACCGCGACAACCCGAACCTGACATGGTATTGGCATGCTTGGGCTTGGATTGGTATTGAGCTTGCTAGGCAGATGGTATGCCTCCCGTGGTTCTGCCGAAGCCTGCAGAGCTCGTGAATCCCGGGCCGGAGGCTGTGTGTTTTGGTGTATAAACACCATGGGCCCTAAAATAAACCGCCACCCGAAATAACCCAATGATTGTCTTGACCTGCTTGGATTGGATTGATATATTGAGCAGGCACTGCCGAAGCTTGCACCGAAGACTCCGCCGATGCCTCCGCCGATGCATTTATATGGCTTTGGGCCTGCACCGTCGTCGCCGCCTCCACTGCCTCCGCCTGCAACTGAGCCCCCCGAGCTCGATGCTGCAAGCTCTGTGGAGTCCTTGTCGTCAGAGGCAGACCACATGTATCTAGAGGTATTCAGGGTTTAGGGTTTATAGGGTTTGGGGTTTATAGGCTTTATAGCTCCTTAACTTGCAGTTGTCGTGTTTTGCCTTGGCTTGATTTGTTGCAGGCCGCTGCATGTGCCGCCGATGACTATGAGGATTTGCTTCCTGGGGCCTCGGAGCCCTCGAGCCCAGAGGCAAGCCTAGAGGCAACTTCAGCGGCAGGTGCAGAGCAGAGCGAGAGCGAGGCCTCGATCACCTCGAGTACGCTGAGACGGCAGTTTCAGCAGATGAGGCAGCAGATCGAGAAGGAGGAGCAGGCTGTGCAGGCCGAGGGATCGAGGCGATCACGATCGAGATCGGGGCGATCGAGATCGAGGCGATCGAGATCGGGGCGATCGAGATCGAGGCGATCGAGATCAAGGCGATCGAGATCAAGGCGATCGAGATCGAGGCGATCGAGATCAAGGCGATCGAGATCGAGGCGGCGATCGAGATCGAGGCGGCGATCGAGATCAAGGCGGCGATCGAGATCGAGGCGATCCCGGAGGCGATCGAGATCGAGGCGATCCCGGAGGCGATCGAGATCGAGGAGGAGGAGGAGGGACAGTAGGTCTTAGGAGTGCGGGATTGGGGCTCCTGGGCTATAATATATGCTCTCCCATTGCATGTGTGTGTGTGTGTGCTTCGGGCTGATGGGCCGGCCGGGTCGTATGTTAATAGAAAAGCAAAGCTATAGAGCTATAGTGCAAAACATGCAATCGCTCGCATGCACACCAATGGAGCCACATGATCCTGCACTTCAGATTTTGATCTGTGGCTGGATCGGCCAAACCTGTACAGGTACGTATCAGAGCCGTGTACACTATTGCAAGTTAATTGAAAAAGATTGGTCGGTTGCCATGCTTGCACATGATTGATTGTCTTGCAGCTTGTCTTGCATGCATGGTTTGTGCTTGCTTTGCATGGATTGGACCGCTTGCCCAGGTCGATGCGAGCTGGTCGTGGTGAGGATCTCAGCGAAGGTGTTTGTGATTGATTGGTTTGTTGGTTTGTCCTATAGGGATATTGGGTTGTGGTTGGGATTGGGACCCCTAACCCTGAACCCTAAACCCTGAACCCTAAACCTTGAACCCTATAAACCCTGAACCCTGAACCCTCAACCTCGCTTTGAGCCGGGTGTAGGTGCTCAGCTATATAGGGCTTAAGGGCTTAGGGTTTCAGGGTTTTGTTGGGATTGGGTTTATAAATGTTATAGTATAGTGGTACGATATTGGGTTGGGGTTGGGATTGGGACCCCCAAACCCTGAACCCTAAACCCTGAACCCTAAAGCTTGAACCCTATAAACCCTGAAACCTGAACCCTAAACCCTGAACCCTCAACCTCGCTTTGGGAGCCGCACCCATATATGGGAGGGGATGAACCTAGCCGGACCTAGCCGGGTGTAGGTGCTTAGGAATAAATATTGTAGTATAATTAGTGGTATATATAAGTATATATAATCAATTCGGGCTTTATAAATGCCTTAAGCAGAACACCCGCCCAGGTCGAAGCCAGTATGGTCTTGCTTCATATCGTGTTGTGCATGTCATGAATGTTTGGATGCATGCTTGTTTGCTTTGATCCCAGGTGATATCATCATGTGCAAGCTGATCAATTGGTGCAGGGGCCTGACCCTAGATAGCGATGCCGCAGCTAGCTTTCTTTAACCCCCCGCATTCCCCGCAGTACGCACCGTAAATTCCCCGAACCCGCCCCGATACAAATGCCCTGCAAATTCATTCAAATGCCCCGTAAATTCCTACAAATGCCCTGCAAATTCATACAAATCGCCCTTTCTGGGTAATGCGCAGGAATGCACCATACGCTCTTCATTTTCCCGTACAATCGGCTAGTATCCCACATTATCTGAGTAGTGCGCCAGAATATATTGGATTGTCCATTATCCTCTCTATATTATATGAGCCTTTATACTATATAACTTGATATGAAATTATAATTATAAACTATACAATATAAACCCTATAAGCCCTTAAACCTTAATAACCCTAATATCGGTCTGCATCGAGTACAAAAGCCACGTGCTGCTTGCATTGCATGTCATGCATGAACCATGTCTTGAGCTTGGCATGTCTTGCTGTTGCATGTACGTTGCTGTGTATAGGTTTTTGGCTGCAGGCTTTTAAGTCGCTAGGTCGTAGCCCATCATAATGGAGAAAGAAATCAAAGCCTTAATGAAGACAGCAAAGCTGTCCTATGAGGAGGCTAAGTTTTGCCTCGAGCCGCCAAAGAAGGAGCCTCTAGACACGAATTGTACTAGCCGCATGCACATTGAATTGATCGGTATAATTGCCACCTAGGCCGAAGCTGTGGAAAGGTGCTTCGAAGCTGACACCTCCTAGGAGGGTCCGAGAAAAGTCAACCCCGGCGGGGAGCTCGGGGATCAAGCGATCTGCTGTAGATCGTGACGGTGCGTGGGTATATGAAGGGCATGTTCATGAGAATCAAAAGAAGAAGAACAAGAAGCAAAAGCAACCCAAGGAGGAGGAGAAAGAGGAGGAGCATGATGCAGTGCCAGCAACAAGCAACAAAAAGACCAAGAAGGCAAAGAAGGAGAAAGCAAAGGAAAATAAGGCTGCAAAGGTTTCCATTGATCAAATGGACACCCAGGAGTGGGATGCCGAGGATACGGTGCCAGGGGCACAGGATCTCGAATGGGATGATGAGGTGCAGGCCGAATGGGAGGCATGGCGAGAGGAATGCAGGCTCATCAAGATCAGTCAGCAGGAGGAAGACGAAGGCGAGGTCGATGGAGAGGCTTGGGATCCGGAGGACTTCATTCCTGAGAGCGACTGGTATCACATGGTGGTACCTTCAAGTAAGTTGCCACTGTGGGGAGGGTTGAGAAGTGATTATGAGTCTTCGCACTCGTCTGATCAGCTCGAGGAAGTGCCGGAGAAAGTCGCCAAAGATCCCGTACCGTCAACCGCGAAGGAGGTGCCGGAGAAAGTCGCCGAAGATCCCGTACCGTCAACCGCGATGGTCCTGCATGAAAAGAAGGATGAGAAGATCACTTCGGCCACGCACCGCTCAAGCTGGAACAAGCTGTCGCAGCTTGCGGAGAGCGGCGAGTTCCCATGCCTGGCTTCGGTGTGGTCTACTGCCGATAGAAAGAAAAAGAACGAGCTACTTCGGAAGTATGTGCTCTCCAAAGACCCCAATCAGGTCGAAAGCGAGCTGCAAGTCACGAGTACCCAAGGCACTGGTAGCAGAAAGGTCAGGGTGTGCTTGACCCTCCGCCAGATGAGAAAGAAGCCGTACTTCTTCCCCAAGGAGAAGTGTGAGTGGATCGCACAGAACAGAAAAGGCATCGAGGACGAAGACTTTCCAGGTGGTCCACTAAAGTATTGGGTCAATGTCATGATGGAAGCCGAAGACTACAAGAAGAACCAGCCCCTATAGCACGCATGGAGTTTGACATGTGAGTTGACATGTGTGTGATTATGTCCCCTAAACCCTAAGCCTCCTGAAAAGATCGTGACTTCCATAGGTCTTTTGGCGAACATTCCCCAATAACCCTAAACCATAAAAAGATCATCAATTCCATATGGTTTTTGGTATGTTCCCCACCATGCATGGTCGAGGTCCGAAGTCCGATCCCGCTCCAATATGGACATTCAGGAGGCGATGCAGGTCCACCTCGCGAACAAGCCTGCTTTCGGCAAGAAGTCTGATCGCACAGAGACGGTCGATGATGACGATGACAGCGACGAAGAGCAGAAGCCCGAGCCGAAGCCCAATCGCGGGAAGAACAAGCCCTCGTCTACCCCCCAGCTGGCCTTGCCAGACAAGCCCTCGAATAAGCCCGGCGGTAAGAAGGCAAAGGTCAAGAAAATCAGTGTGTGGGATACCCCATGGGCCACCAAAGAAGAAAGAAAAGAGAAGTGGAGTTCATGGCCTAGTGTTTGGGAGATTGCATGGTAGAATCGTTGTAGAGTTTTAAAAGCAACTTTTCGGGTCCCAGGCTTGTTATAATTAAGTTCAGGCAGCGAGCTCCGCAAGGAGTTGATCAGCGCCGAAGGCATCCGCCAAGATGCTCCCGAAAGGATTGAGCCAGGTGTCAAGGACTTTTGTTTGTTGCTTTGGCTTGCTTGCATGTGTATGTTTGTGGCATGGCATGGCATGGATCTTGATAAACCCGCTTTGACCCCACGCTTGAAACCTTAAGCCTTCCGCCTTAAGATCGTGTCCAGGATGCTTTCGAGAAAGCCACAGCAGACATGCGGTCCGCATTCCAGAAGTCGCTCGTGCATATGTACGATAGATATATAGCATATAGGAACGAGAGAGCCTCATGCACCGAGACTTAATTAATTATATGTAAGGCTGAAGCGAACACCTCTCGACGACATCGACAGCATTCGCGACGATTGCATTGAGGCGGTCATTCAGTTCAACATTGCACGAGGAAGCATGCGAGGAGCCATCACGGCCATGAAAAAGCAGTCCTGATCGATCGGCGAACCACTAGCAAGAGCTAGCATCCTGAAATTTTGACTTTTGCTTAGTTGTGGTGCACCGCACCGCTGCTGCGAATCGCGAACCGCAAAAAAGATCTTCAATCCCATATGTCCTTTGCCGTAAAAGATCGTAAGTTCCATATGGTTTTGGTACATTCCCCAAACCCAAAAACCTTAAAAATATTAGCAATTCCATATGTCTTTTGGCAAAAAAGATCGTAAGTTCCATATGGTTTTGGTTAATTCCCCAAACCCTATAACCTTAAAAGATTAGCAATTCCATATATATTAATTCCCTTAGACCTTAAAAAGCTTCAGAAATTCCTTTCAAGCCCACAGGTACTTGTTCGGACCATGTCAGTGATGCTGACAAAACGGCCAAGAAGTCCCACGCCCGGATGAGTATCGATCCATCTTTGTTGTATCTATATATTGGCATGCTTTGCTGCTAGGCTGCTTCAACAGGTTGCAGCCGGAAGATCCACGCTGACGGCTTCTGCAGAAGTCTTGGCCCACTTGGATTCGGATCTTTTGGGGTTTCTTGGTGGGGAACTTGCCATGGCATGTACGTTTAAATTGTCTTGATGCATGGATGGTTAAACATGTGCTTGATTTGCCTAAGGGGATTTCCGTCGAGACCTCTTCGAGATGATGAGCTTTTCGCAAAAGCCAAAAAGGCGAAGATGGCGATCCCCTGCTTGGCTCAGTATGTCGTCACGCCTGTGCATGTGCATGCTGGGCAGATCGAGTACCAGTCCTGGCCATATATAAGTCCGATAGAGTGGTTGGAAAAGTTGATGATGGACCATCGAGATGCCTTAGTACCAAGCCCCAGTGAGATAAAGGATTTCTGGAAAACGTGGCTCAAAGACCACCCCCTCGACGAATTCCACGACGACAGCTGGCCGCTGGAGAGAATCATACCGCTACAATTGTGGGGGGATGAGGGTACCCTGAGGTCTAACTCTTGGCTCCTGGTGACTTTGCAATCAGCCCTTGGCCCTCCTGATGTGCGAAGTCTGTCACAGGCGAGCAGGTACCCTCTTTTCTCTTTCCCCGTGGAAGGTTATGTGAAAGATCCCGACACCAATGTCAACATGTCGCTGGACATGTTGTTGGAAAAAATTTCCTCGGACTTCAACAAGCTGCTTAGCGAGGGCTTCACAACGAAGCATGGACATTTTTTTGCCAGGCTAGTAACGCTGAAGGGCGACTGGAAATGGCTAGTGCAGGCACTGAACCTGGTTAGATCGCCGAGCTCCGACATGATATGCCCATTTTGTCATGCCGGGAAAACGCACATGCTCTTCACGAATGTCCGAGAGGATGCCCCGTGGGCAAACACACTTTTCTCTTCTGCACCTTGGCAGGTGTTCCCTAGTATAATGCGGATCAAGTATTTTCGCCTGGAGATGGTTGTCTTCGACCTGATGCACGTTTGGCATTTGGGGTGTGGCAGAGATATCGCCGGCACGTGCATTAAGGAGCTCACGAAAGCCAAAATTTTTGTTGGTAGCAAGATCGGTGAGAGGCTCCAATCGGCATATCAATCCTTGAGATCCTGGGCTCGAGAACACAACAAAACATTGGCCATCAAAAGGTTTACGAAGGAGAATGTGCATTGGTACAGCGATGCCTGCCCCGAGCCTTGCACGATCTTAAGTAATTAATATCCCGTTGAGTTATTTTAGTTTCGTTCGGACTTGTCGCGATTGAAATTTCCTCTACGCATACGTGCGAACCGAGGGAATCCACTGCAAAGCTTCGGACACAGCTGTCATCACGGCATGGTTGGCATGGCTTTTCCAGAACTTGAATCATGACTTGGTGTGGCCACTACCTGAATTGCGAGAGATTGTGCAACATGCCGAGACCTGTATAGGTACCATGGTGCGAGCGGGTAGGTATTTCACCCACAACGAGTGGGTCGACGTCGTATCCTCGGGTCACTTGTTGGTTAAGCAGTGGTTTCGCTTGGCCAAGCAGGGTGTGGACAGGTCGCTTGTCTTTTTAGCAAAGGTAAGGCCGAAGGGGCATGCCTTGCAACACATGATCCAGTTTCTTGAGCTGTCGGAGTCTCGCGAGAACCCGGCCTTTTACAGCTGCTGGATGGACGAGGACAGTGCATGCACTGTAAGCCTGTAGCCCGAATTGCAAACATTCATGCTGCCAGGACTACGTGAAGAAGTTCCTGCGAGTCCAAAGAGTCTTGCACTACGGTAGCTGCAGTCTCACCATTTTGCAGAGAAGTCTCATCAACTGCAAGACCGCTTTCGAGGAGCTAGGGTTCTGAAAATGTTGCAAGCTTGCTGCCTGCACCTTTTTTGCAAGTCAAGCCATGCCAATGTAGCAGTCTGCATGTGCCATGGCATGTTTCGATTTGTGTTGCAAGTTGTTACTGCTTGTCATGGCATGGATTGCTCTGTGTATTGGGTATATAGAGTTTGCGATCTTAGGATAGATATATATATCTACTATATTCGCAGTCAAGGCATGCCAAAGCAACTCAAGCCATGCCCAGCAAGTCAAGCCATGTCAAAAATACATAGTAGTATAGTAGTAGTAGTAGCAGTAGTAGTAGTAGTAGTAGTAGTAGTAGTAGTAGTAGTAGTAGTAGTAGTAGTAGTAGTAGTAGTAGTAGTAGTAGTAGTAGTAGTAGTAGTAGTAGTAGTAGTAGTAGTAGTAGTAGTAGTAGTAGTAGTAGTAGTAGTAGTAGTAGTAGTAGTAGTAGTAGTAGTAGTAGTAGTAGTAGTAGTAGTAGTAGTAGTAGTAGTAGTAGTAGTAGTAGTAGTAGTAGCAGCATGCCAAAGCAACTCAAGCCATGCCCAGCAAGTCAAGCCATGTCAAAAATACATAGTAGTATAGTAGTAGTAGTAGTAGTAGTAGTAGTAGTAGTAGTAGTAGTAGTAGTAGTAGTAGTAGTAGTAGTAGTAGTAGTAGTAGTAGTAGTAGTAGTAGTAGTAGTAGTAGTAGTAGTAGTAGTAGTAGTAGTAGTAGTAGTAGCAAGCCATGCCAAAGCGCCAAAGAATACAAATCAAGTCATGCATGGTATACCTTCTTACCACAAGAGACGAAGTGAAAATAAGCGACGCCGATAACTAGTTGAAGGCTAACAAACGAGCCAATATGAATTTAAACGATGCTGCACTTGAATGTTTCTTATATTCCTCAATATGATCGATATATTCCTCAATTGTCTCTTAAAAACCGAACCAATATGAATTTAGCTGTCTTTGTGACCACCGGGGTCTTTTTAGAGTGCGTTTCGTCCTCTAGGTCCGAGGACAGCTGCAGGCGACGCGGGGTCACCAGTGGGTCGACATAGACAACACGTTGCTCAACTTCGCTAGCGAGCGCAAACGCTGGTTTGGCTCCTGTTCTGCACTTTCTTTCCTGTTAGGGTGTTAGGCTTCAGATGCCCGCTTCCCCTGCTGCACTAAGACCGTGGCTGCCGTCATGAGGAGATCCCCTCGATGTTCGTGCCTGAGCAGCGCCTGACACGTGTGAAGAAGGAGCCCCGCATGGAGGCCATTCACCACTCAGTGCCACAGCGGTTCTTACTCAGTCCTAACAAGTTGTGTTCTTGTCTTCAGGAGCCTGAAGCAAAGCGGGGGCTGAGGCCACCTCGTGGGGGAGGACGAAAGAAAGACTGGCCTGAGGCAGTCGAGCCTGCAGGGAAGGGCGAAGCAAAGGCCAGGCAGAGTTTGCGCCATCTCTCGATATTGCACGGCTTAGATGCTGGTTCGCCTTGCACATGGGCTTGTGCAGGTGACATCGATGAAGCAACTCTTGACTGACGTGAAGCAGGAGCCCTGCAAGAAGGCCAGTGACTGAGCAGTGCAATATCGGTTCTTCGTTCGCCTTGCACATGGCCTTCTGCAGGTCACAATGATCAAGCAATGCTTGACTGATGTCAAGAAGGAGCCCTGCATGAAGGCCAGTGACTAAGCAGTGCAAGATCTTTTGTTACTGAATCACTAAAGAGTTGTCTTCTCCTCGCTGCAGGCCGTTGCTGTTCGTCTGAGAGGCAAGCAAGCGGACCAGAGCAAGGCGAACTTAGTTCTGCACGAGGCTCTCCGACGAGACTCTGCACTGTAATCTGGCAGGTGAAGAGCGGCACCAACAAGGGCAAGAAGTACAAGAGGCACGTTGAGGCTGACATCAAGAAGTTGTCAGAGATGGACAACTACCTCAGTGTGCCGTGCCTGGGCTGAATTAATTAGAGTTGTTCTGTCGTCATTCTCGCAGTTAAGGCACAGGGCCTGGAAGCGCCTGATCTACTCGATGATCCCGGGCGACTTCAAGGTCCAGACTGAAGCCCTCGAGATGCTCCAGGCTGTGGCTGAGGAGGTCATGCAGGAGCACCTTGTGTCCGCGGTGCCGAGATGCCTGTTGGAATCCGGATAAGGCCACATCATGCTGGGGTTCCCTATACATTACTTGTAATTAACGATGGAGGCTAGATCGTTTCCAACTTGTGGGCTTCTGCAGACTCTGGGTTCGGGTGGCTGATTTTCGTCCATCCTTGGGTAAGATCGCAGACGTCGGTCTGATGGGGCAGCTGGGGATTCGTGTATGCCTGAATCTGCCGGAATGAATCTGTGGCACCCGGGCACCGCGAGAGCAAAAGCAATACCATTCTGGCACGGTGCAGGCGTGCTGCCAATGACAAATGCACATGCTGGTAGTGAGCCAGGTTGTGCAGTCCGCTGTGGTGGCCAGGTGCCCAGCATTGTCTCTGTGTCCGAGTTCCCGATTGTATCCTTGGAGTGCTTGGCAGAACTCTGTGTTCAGCCATTTTGGCTGAAGCTCTGGCCTTAAGTGCCGGAGAAAACTTTTGGCTGTAGGGCTGTAGGGGCACCATGGATGATGCAAGCCTTCAGCCGGGAGAAGAAGTTTTGCCTGATCCGGTGGGCGAGCAGACTGTGCATCACCTCGTATGTCTGCAGCTGCATTTCTCTGAAAGCCTCCGCAACATGATGGACAACATGGAGACGATTGTTCGGAGACTGAACTTCTTGACTGATGAAGTCAGGGCCCTGAGGGAACAGGTGTCTGAGGCATCTGCAGGCCCGACTGCTGCCTCGCGTAAACGCCCCCGCAGTCGCAGTGTCTGACGGCTGCAGTTTTGGCTTTACGAAGCTCTGCAAAGGACACTTCTCACGACTGAGACTATACCTTGCTTGCAAAATTTGCCAGGGAGCACGGGGTGGCTGGCGGAAGGCCCTTTTCCTGGCTACTGGCATGTGCCTGAGTGGGAGACAAGGCAGACACTACAATGTCTGAGTTTGGAAAGCCACTTTTCTGGGTACTGCCATGGGCCTGGAGTTTGGAAACCCACCTTTCTGGGTACTGCCATGGGCCTGAGTGCAGACACTACAATGTCTGGTTTTGGAAGCCAACCTTTTCTGGGTACCGGCATGTGCTTCAGTGGGAGACAGGCGAGACAGCACAATGTATTCCCGAAAGCATCGCGAAGGGTTCTTCCGTGTGGAACGCCGCAGCTGAGTACATAGATGACAGACATAGAATCAACTTACTTGACTCCATACTTTACTTCACTCTACACTTGATACTTGACTCTACACTTGATACTTACTTACTTACTTACTTGACCTCTATGACTGACTCTCTACACTTGACACTTGACTCTATGTGATACTTGACTCTACACTTGATACTTGACTCTATGTTATGCTTACGACTTACTTACTTACTTACTTACTTCACTCTACTTACTTACTTACTTGACACTTGACACTGGACTCTATGTTATGCTATCTCTATACTTACTTATACTTACTTACTTACTTACTTACTTACTTACTTACTTACTTGACTCTATGCCTCTATGACTTACTCTCTACATCTCGGTATCTAATTCTCTCTTCTAAAGCCAGGGGTGGCACCGTTGTCGTCCATCGGGAATGCAACCCTTCCCAGGGATTCGCCTCCTCGGGCGTTCAAACGCGAGGTAAAGTTACACATTTTAGGGTTCCCGCGCAACCCTTCCCAGGGATTCGCTGCCTCGGGCGTTCAAACGCGAGGTAAAGTTACACATTTTAGGCGCCCGGGTGAACCCTTCACAGGGATTCGCCTCCTCGGGCGTTCAAACGCGAGGTAGTTACACATTTTGCGGTTCCCGTGCAACCCTTCACAGGGTTTGGAACTCTCGGGCGTTCAAACGCGAGGTAAAGTTACACATTTTAGGCGCGCGGGTGAACCCTTCACAGGGATTCGCCTCCTCGGGCGTTCAAACGCGAGGTAAAGTTACACATTTTTCGCGCGCCGCGCAACCCTTCACAGGGATTCGCCTCCTCGGGCGTTCAAACGCGAGGTAAAGTTACACATTTTTCGCGCGCCGCGCAACCTTTCACAGGGATTCGCCTCCTCGGGCGTTCAAACGCGAGGTAAAGTTACACATTTTTCGCGCGCCGCGCAACCCTTCACAGGGTTTGGGCGCAGCTCAACTGCATTTTGCAACCCCTCACAGGGATTGGCATTTTGCGACCCCTCACAGGGATTGGCATGGTCGAATGCACGAACGCGAGGTAAAGTCGCATTTTTTTATGTGCATTGAGATGATTTTTGCAACCCTTCACAGGGATTGGCGTGGTCGAGTGTTCGAACGCGAGGTAAAGTTGCATTTTTTGATGTGCATTGAGCTGAATTGTGCAACCCTTCACAGGGATTGGCGTGGTGGAGTGTTAGAACGCGAAGTAAAGTTGCAATTTTTTGATGAGCATTGAGATGAATTTTGCAACCCCTCACAGGGATAGGCGTGGTCGAGTGTTCGAATGCGAGGTAAAGTTGCAATTTTTGATGAGCATTCAGATAAATTGGGCGAACCATCAACGGCAACTTCAAGTGCTCGCATTGGTACATTGGTGCGGCGGAAGCGTAGTGATTCCCAATGCCTCGGTTCATCTCCTGGCCGCGACATCCTGTGAGCAGATAAAGGTTCATCGAGACGCAGGAGCTCCTCGATTGCTTGGCGGGTTAAATACTTCGCGGCATCTGGCGGGTTTCCTAGTGAAGTGGGGTGTTTCACTTCGGAACGGTGTCTTCCCAAATCCCTAATGGCTGCACTGCCTTCCGCTGCTGGACTCCCGGCGGCACGAGTCGCGCAGCGGCTCAGCGAGGTGGACCCGTTTGTGGTATAGGATAGATCTTAAATCCCCAATCATCCTTTGAGAGACCCGTGTTGTGACTGCCGCTTGGGAATGTTTGCCAGATGCCGCCGGGTTTCTTCTTCTGAGATAGTATACCAAGGGTTGATACACAGGGTGTCACCGAAGCCTGGAGCTCTCGATGAATGTCTGCAGCTAGAATCAATCTTTCTAGAGGAGGCTCTGGACCACCGTGATCCCTGCATTAGTCCTACTAGGCCCTCGTGGATTATCCGGTGTGGATAGACACGAAATAAGGACCCCTAAGCCCGTGGCGTTCCCCTGGAGTCTGTTGGGTCGGCTAAGAAACATACGCTGGCCTCTTGTGGTTTGAGATGAAGAGCGAAACCCTAATTCCCTGCTACTTTCAGAGACCAGTGTTGCGACTTCCGTTTGGGGATGTTCGTCAGCTGCCGCTATGTTTCTGCCGCTATGTTTCTTCTTCCATGATACTATACCTTGGGTTGGTATAATGCGTGCTATGGAGGCTCGGGGCTCCCGATGAACCTTTGCAACTACAATCAGCAGTTTTCATGAGGCTCCGGACCGCCGTAATCCCTGGGATGACCTCTCCCGGCACCTCCTCAGGCCGCGCGGCCCTTGACTCCACGGTGAGCCGTGCGGGCCGCGAATTCTTCGCTCTGGCTAGGTTGCACCGTTGCTTGCTTGCTTCGACGCTGTCTTGCGAAAGAGCGAGCAAGCAACGTGGCGGCCTACTCTCACTGTAACTCTATGACTTTATGACTTATGACTCATGGACTCCATGACTCTTGACTGTATGTGCCTCTCGAGGTCCAGGTCGGGCTATGAGCCCTCACGCTACGGGGATCTCGATTAAGCGTTCCCACACATAGAGCATAGAGTGAACTACATCGAGTCAAGTGCATGGTACATAGATGACTCCATGACTCTGCGACTTGATCCACTATGACTCTATGACGCTATCTCACTGTAACTCTATGACTTTATGACTCATGACTCATAGACTCCATGACTCTTGACTGTATCTGCATCTCGAGGTCCAGGTCGGGCTATGAGCCCCCACGCTACGGGGATCTCGATTAAGCGTTCCCACACATAGAGCATAGAGTGAACTACATCGAGTCAAGTGCATGGTACATAGATGACTCCATGACTCGTGACTTGATCTCACTATGACTCTATGACGCTATCTCACTGTAACTCTATGACTTTATGACTCATGACTCATGGACTCCATGACTCTTGACTGTATCTGCATCTCGAGGTCCAGGTCGGGCTATGAGCCCTCACGCTATGGGGATCTCGATTAAGCGTTCCCACACATAGAGCATAGAGTGAACTACATCGAGTCAAGTGCATGGTACATAGATGACTCCATGACTCTGCGACTTGATCTCACTATGACTCTATGACGCTATCTCACTGTAACTCTATGACTTTATGACTCATGACTCATGGACTCCATGACTCTTGACTGTATCTGCATCTCGAGGTCCAGGTCGGGCTATGAGCCCCCACGCTACGGGGATCTCGATTAAGCGTTCCCACACATAGAGCATAGAGTGAACTACATCGAGTCAAGTGCATGGTACATAGATGACTCCATGACTCGTGACTTGATCTCACTATGACTCTATGACGCTATCTCACTGTAACTTTATGACTCATGACTCATGGACTCCATGACTCTTGACTGTATGTGCCTCTCGAGGTCCAGGTCGGGCTATGAGCCCTCACGCTATGGGGATCTCGATTAAGCGTTCCCACACATAGAGCATAGAGTGAACTACATCGAGTCAAGTGCATGGTACATAGATGACTCCATGACTCTGCGACTTGATCTCACTATGACTCTATGACGCTATCTCACTGTAACTCTATGACTTTATGACTCATGACTCATGGACTCCATGACTCTTGACTGTATCTGCATCTCGAGGTCCAGGTCGGGCTATGAGCCCCACGCTACGGGGATCTCGATTAAGCGTTCCCACACATAGAGCATAGAGTGAACTACATCGAGTCAAGTGCATGGTACATAGATGACTCCATGACTCGTGACTTGATCTCACTATGACTCTATGACGCTATCTCACTGTAACTCTATGACTTTATGACTCATGACTCATGGACTCCATGACTCTTGACTGTATCTGCATCTCGAGGTCCCGGTCGGGCTATGAGCCACCACGCTACGGGGATCTCGATTAAGCGTTCCCACACATAGAGCATAGAGTGAACTACATCGAGTCAAGTGCATGCTACATAGATGACTCCATGACTCTGTGACTTGATCTCACTATGACTCTATGACGCTATCTCACTGTAACTCTATGACTTTATGACTCATGACTCATGGACTCCATGACTCTTGACTGTATCTGCATACGATCCTACACACTGGATCTATCACATAGCCCCACACTCTTCGCTGATGATGCTTTCGGGCCAATTTATTTTTTTTAGTGATTTTGGAAGCAAACCTTTCTGGGTAATTACTGCTGGCATGGGCCCGAGTCGGAGACAGCCCAGACACTACCATGTCTGATTTTGTTTGGAGCCGACGAGGCCGCCAGGTTGGAACGCCTGATTTTTATTGGGTTAGCGTCCACGTGATCAGGCACACAGTGTCTGAGTTCTTTGGAAGGGTTCGGCACCTGCACAGCCGCCATTAACCCGGGCCGAAGAGAAAAGGAGTTCAGTCGTCCTGGCCTGCATAGGAGGTGTTTGCTTTGAGCAGCGGCCGGAACTGCTACAGCGAAGAAGGAAATCCAGTGTGGTCTTCCACGCCACTGTGAGGCTGAGACCGTCGTCTGAGGATGTGCTCACGGCGATCGTGACAGCTCCTGAAGCCTTGCTTGCAGTTGTCGATGATACATTGTTACACGGAACACTTTAATGACTGAGGAAATGAGGTGGCTGATTGGCTACACCTGGATATGCTCGACGTCTGCCTGAAGAAATTGGAGCGAGCCCGTCTATTTGGTGCCGCGGCAGCTGGAGGCGTGCTCTTGCTTCGCGAAGAGTCAGCCAAGCAAGTCTCGGTGCCGAAGCGGGTTTTGGGCTCTGCGACCTCGGGCAGGTGGATTCGTCCGGAGTGACGAGCAGTTTTTCGAGTCGGCACCACTGTCTGCCTGAGGCTCTCTTCCTGTAACTAGAGCAGCCATTTGCAATTGACTTGCCCGTCAGGTTGATTCGCCAGGTCGTTTTGGGAGGATGTGGAGGTGGGGAACAGCTCTTCCCCACGTGTCTGAGAGGCATGCGAATTCTTTGTCACGATCCTTCGCAACGCACTCGGACCTGATCAGGTCCTGAAATCAGGATCCTTTGCTACGCAATCCGGACTTGAGAAGGCCCTGAAATCAAGGAGCCGATTCCTCAGGCTCCAGCCTTAGACACGGGAGGAGATGGTCAGTTGCACTATCCACCAATTGACTTGCCCGTCAGGTCTCGGTCGGACCTCGCCCTCTGTCTGACTGAGGCTGTCTTCCTGTAATAAGAACAGCCATTTGCAATTGACTTGCCCGTCAGATGTGGGTCGGACTTCGGCCGCCCGGGGGCCGGTCTTCCACACCTCTGTTTGGCTGAGGCTGTCTTCCTTTAAAAAGAACAGCCGCCTGCAATTGACTTGCCCGTCAGGTGTCGGTGGGACCTCGCCCTCTGTGGCTGAGGCTCTGTTACTTCAAAAAGAACAGCAGCCTGCAATTGATTTGCCCGTGAGGTGGTCGTCCACGCCTCTGTGTGGCCGAGGCCGTCTTCCTGTAATACGAACAGCCGTCTGCCGTTGACTTGCCCGTCAGGTGTCGGTCGGACTTCGGCCGCCCCACGGGGGTGGTCTTCCAGACCTCTGTTTGGCTGAGGCTGTGTTCCTTTAATAAGAAAGGCCGTTTGCAGTTGATTTGCCCGTCAGGTGTCGGTCGCAGCTTTGGCAACCCAGGGGGTGGTCGTCCACGCCTCTGTGTGGCCGAGGCGGTCTTCCGTTAATACGAACAGCCGTCTGCCGTTGACTTGCCCGTCAGGTGTCGGTCGGACTTCGGCCGCCCCAGGGGGGTGGTCTTCCACACCTCTGTTTGGCTGAGGCTGTGTTCCCTTAATAAGAACAGCCGCCTGGAATTGATTTGCCCGGCAGGTGTCGGTCGGATCTCGGCCGATCGAGGGGCGTGGTCTTCCACACCTCTGTTTGGCTGAGGCTGTGTTCCTTTAACTAGAAGACAATTGGCCCGAAAGCATCATCAGGGAAGAGTGTGGGGCTATGTGATAGATCCAGTGTGTAGGATCGTATGCAGATACAGTCAAGAGTCATGGAGTCCATGAGTCATGAGTCATAAAGTCATAGAGTTACAGTGAGATAGCGTCATAGAGTCATAGTGAGATCAAGTCACAGAGTCATGGAGTCATCTATGTAGCATGCACTTGACTCGATGTAGTTCACTCTATGCTCTATGTGTGGGAACGCTTAATCGAGATCCCCGTAGCGTGGTGGCTCATAGCCCGACCGGGACCTCGAGATGCAGATACAGTCAAGAGTCATGGAGTCCATGAGTCATGAGTCATAAAGTCATAGAGTTACAGTGAGATAGCGTCATAGAGTCATAGTGAGATCAAGTCACGAGTCATGGAGTCATCTATGTACCATGCACTTGACTCGATGTAGTTCACTCTATGCTCTATGTGTGGGAACGCTTAATCGAGATCCCCGTAGCGTGGGGGCTCATAGCCCGACCTGGACCTCGAGATGCAGATACAGTCAAGAGTCATGGAGTCTATGAGTCATGAGTCATAAAGTCATAGAGTTACAGTGAGATAGCGTCATAGAGTCATAGTGAGATCAAGTCGCAGAGTCATGGAGTCATCTATGTACCATGCACTTGACTCGATGTAGTTCACTCTATGCTCTATGTGTGGGAACGCTTAATCGAGATCCCCATAGCGTGAGGGCTCATAGCCCGACCTGGACCTCGAGAGGCACATACAGTCAAGAGTCATGGAGTCCATGAGTCATGAGTCATAAAGTCATAGAGTTACAGTGAGATAGCGTCATAGAGTCATAGTGAGATCAAGTCACGAGTCATGGAGTCATCTATGTACCATGCACTTGACTCGATGTAGTTCACTCTATGCTCTATGTGTGGGAACGCTTAATCGAGATCCCCGTAGCGTGGGGGCTCATAGCCCGACCTGGACCTCGAGATGCAGATACAGTCAAGAGTCATGGAGTCTATGAGTCATGAGTCATAAAGTCATAGAGTTACAGTGAGATAGCGTCATAGAGTCATAGTGAGATCAAGTCGCAGAGTCATGGAGTCATCTATGTACCATGCACTTGACTCGATGTAGTTCACTCTATGCTCTATGTGTGGGAACGCTTAATCGAGATCCCCATAGCGTGAGGGCTCATAGCCCGACCTGGACCTCGAGAGGCACATACAGTCAAGAGTCATGGAGTCCATGAGTCATGAGTCATAAAGTCATAGAGTTACAGTGAGATAGCGTCATAGAGTCATAGTGAGATCAAGTCACGAGTCATGGAGTCATCTATGTACCATGCACTTGACTCGATGTAGTTCACTCTATGCTCTATGTGTGGGAACGCTTAATCGAGATCCCCGTAGCGTGGGGGCTCATAGCCCGACCTGGACCTCGAGATGCAGATACAGTCAAGAGTCATGGAGTCTATGAGTCATGAGTCATAAAGTCATAGAGTTACAGTGAGATAGCGTCATAGAGTCATAGTGAGATCAAGTCGCAGAGTCATGGAGTCATCTATGTACCATGCACTTGACTCGATGTAGTTCACTCTATGCTCTATGTGTGGGAACGCTTAATCGAGATCCCCGTAGCGTGAGGGCTCATAGCCCGACCTGGACCTCGAGAGGCACATACAGTCAAGAGTCATGGAGTCCATGAGTCATGAGTCATAAAGTCATAGAGTTACAGTGAGAGTAGGCGCCACGTTGCTTGCTCGCTCTTTCGCAAGACAGCGTCGAAGCAAGCAAGCAACGGTGCAACCTAGCCAGAGCGAAGAATTCACAGCCCGCACGGCTCAGCGTGGAGTCAAGGGCCGCGCGGCCTGAGGAGGTGCCGGGAGAGGTCATCCCAGGGATTACGGTGGTCCGGAGCCTCGTGAAAACGGCTGATTGTAGTTGCAAAGGTTCATCGGGAGCCCCGAGCCTCCATAGCACGCATTATACCAACCCAAGGTATAGTATCATGGAAGAAGAAACATAGCGGCAGCTGACGAACATCCCCAAACGGAAGTCGCAACACTGGTCTCTGAAAGTAGCAGGGAATTAGGGTTTCGCTCTTCATCTTAAACCACAAGAGGCCAGCGTATGTTTCTTAGCCGACCCAACAGACTCCAGGGGAACGCCACGGGCTTAGGGGTCCTTATTTCGTGTCTATCCACACCGGATAATCCACGAGGGCCTAGTAGGACTAATGCAGGGATCACGGTGGTCCAGAGCCTCCTCTAGAAAGATTGATTCTAGCTGCAGACATTCATCGAGAGCTCCAGGCTTCGGTGACACCCTGTGTATCAACCCTTGGTATACTATCTCAGAAGAAGAAACCCGGCGGCATCTGGCAAACATTCCCAAGCGGCAGTCACAACACGGGTCTCTCAAAGGATGATTGGGGCTTTAAGATCTATCCTATACCACAAACGGGTCCACCTCGCTGAGCCGCTGCGCGACTCGTGCCGCCGGGAGTCCAGCAGCGGAAGGCAGTGCAGCCATTAGGGATTTGGGAAGACACCGTTCCGAAGTGAAACACCCCACTTCACTAGGAAACCCGCCAGATGGCGCGAAGTATTTAACCCGCCAAGCAATCGAGGAGCTCCTGCGTCTCGATGAACCTTTATCTGCTCACAGGATGTCGCGGCCAGGAGATGAACCGAGGCATTGGGAATCACTACGCTTCCGCCGCACCAATGTACCAATGCGAGCACTTGAAGTTGCCGTTGATGGTTCGCCCAATTTATCTGAATGCTCATCAAAAATTGCAACTTTACCTCGCATTCGAACACTCGACCACGCCTATCCCTGTGAGGGGTTGCAAAATTCATCTCAATGCTCATCAAAAAATTGCAACTTTACTTCGCGTTCTAACACTCCACCACGCCAATCCCTGTGAAGGGTTGCACAATTCAGCTCAATGCACATCAAAAAATGCAACTTTACCTCGCGTTCGAACACTCGACCACGCCAATCCCTGTGAAGGGTTGCAAAAATCATTTCAATGCACATAAAAAAATGCGACTTTACCTCGCGTTCGTGCATTCGACCATGCCAATCCCTGTGAGGGGTCGCAAAATGCCAATCCCTGTGAGGGGTTGCAAAATGCAGTTGAGCTGCGCCCAAACCCTGTGAAGGGTTGCGCGGCGCGCGAAAAATGTGTAACTTTACCTCGCGTTTGAACGCCCGAGGAGGCGAATCCCTGTGAAGGGTTGCGCGGCGCGCGAAAAATGTGTAACTTTACCACGCGTTTGAACGCCCGAGGAGGCGAATCCCTGTGAAGGGTTGCGCGGCGCGCGAAAAATGTGTAACTTTACCTCGCGTTTGAACGCCCGAGGAGGCGAATCCCTGTGAAGGGTTCACCCGCGCGCCTAAAATGTGTAACTTTACCTCGCGTTTGAACGCCCGAGAGTTCCAAACCCTGTGAAGGGTTGCACGGGAACCGCAAAATGTGTAACTACCTCGCGTTTGAACGCCCGAGGAGGCGAATCCCTGTGAAGGGTTCACCCGGGCGCCTAAAATGTGTAACTTTACCTCGCGTTTGAACGCCCGAGGCAGCGAATCCCTGGGAAGGGTTGCGCGGGAACCCTAAAATGTGTAACTTTACCTCGCGTTTGAACGCCCGAGGAGGCGAATCCCTGGGAAGGGTTGCATTCCCGATGGACGACAACGGTGCCACCCCTGGCTTTAGAAGAGAGAATTAGATACCGAGATGTAGAGAGTAAGTCATAGAGGCATAGAGTCAAGTAAGTAAGTAAGTAAGTAAGTATAAGTAAGTATAGAGATAGCATAACATAGAGTCCAGTGTCAAGTGTCAAGTAAGTAAGAAAGTAGAGTGAAGTAAGTAAGTAGAGTGAAGAAAGAAAGTAAGTAAGTAAGTCGTAAGCATAACATAGAGTCAAGTATCAAGTGTAGAGTCAAGTATCACATAGAGTCAAGTGTCAAGTGTAGAGAGTCAGTCATAGAGGTCAAGTAAGTAAGTAAGTATCAAGTGTAGAGTCAAGTATCAAGTGTAGAGTGAAGTAAAGTATGGAGTCAAGTAAGTTGATTCTATGTCTGTCATCTATGTACTCAGCTGCGGCGTTCCACACGGAAGAACCCTTCGCGATGCTTTCGGAATAAGAACAGCCGCCTGCAATTGATTTGCCCGGCAGGTGTCGGTCGGATCTCGGCCGATCGAGGGGCGTGGTCTTCCACACCTCTGTTTGGCTGAGGCTGTGTTCCTTTAATAAGAACAGCCGCCTGCAATTGATTTGCCCGGCAGGTGTCGGTCGGATCTCGGCCGATCGAGGGGCGTGGTCGAAAGGACCAAAAAGGACCACGGCCAAGAGGACAAACACTCAGTCGACCACGAGCGATCCCGTCCGTCGTCGTGGTTGTGTTGCCCCTTGTACTCTTGAGCGTGGTCCAACGAACCTAAAACGACCACGAAGGGGTCCCAGGCAATCACCCCAGCTCCTGACCAGGTCTTTGAGATTTTGCCGGCCAAATACGTGGGCCAAGGCCACACTGACAAGTTTGCTTGCTGCCTGTCTCAATGTCTCTTCGTTGCCAGACCTTTCCTGGACCATGCACACAGAGATGATGGCTCGTGCTTCAGTTTTTTTCTCAAGCAACCTCTAACTGGGGAGAGGTTGCCTGCATGTTCCTCGTACGCCAAACGATCGGCCAGCGACCAGCACTAATCATGGCACTGCATTTCAAGCTACTTGATCATAGTAAAGGACTAGATTGTGCATGTGTGCAACAGTGCCGGAGGCCGGCATGACTAGGGACGTCAGCAAAGAACCATATTTGCCGGAGCCATGAAACGCCCTGCCGAGTCGGATGAGACGGCTGAACCGGCAGCCAAGAAAGCAGCTGTTGAGGATTTCTCCCCGCAAGGAGATTCTGGGCAAGGAGATCCAGGAGGAAAGGGTCGGCAAGCTGCTTGAGCATCTTTCCGCCTTGGTGGGAACCTCCAACGGGAAAACCACCTGCATGGCCCATTTCCAATCTTCCTCGCCTGATGCAGTGAGACCGACCAAAGGGCACGTCCACATCTGTATGCTCAATTTTCTGACTGAGCGAGGATATGGTGCCTTGTCCGGGAATTAACTTGTCGTGCTGCCGAGTGCATGATGCTTCCTAAGTACTGATGGCCATTATGACTTCGTTTGTGTGCCCTCCCAGGTTTTGAGGTGACGGTGTCTGATTGTGTGCCCTTTGCTCAAGACATCCTGTCTGGACATTGTTCCCAGATACTGGAGATTGAAACCCTCGAGGGCAAGGGCGACGATGCTTTGAATCCTCGCGATAAGATGTTATTGGGCTATGCAGCCGGAGGTGCATTTGTGAACAGTTTGATGCTGGGCAGCCTCGGCCTCATCGCCCTGGTCTGCTTGACCTTCTCTGCGAAGGCGAAAGAGTTGCCGGCGTCCGTGACTGAGATCCTGTCGCAGGTGCCCGTTGTTTGCCCCACCAGAGGCAAGGGGCAGACACCGCAGGACCGCACTGTGAATGCACTGCACAAGACGTTGAAGGCGTCGCAGTACAACCGGCGCCTGACCCTTGTTATGATTGCTTCCACGCTACGAAGATCCTTGGAAGCCAGGCTTGCCAAGATCTCGCCTGACAAGGACACCGACTTGGCTTCGGACTCCGTCATGCGGGAGATCAGGGCCATCATTAAGGCCTTCAACAACAAAGCCTCGTTCATGCCGAAGTCTCAGGTCAAACCGCGGCAAGAATGGGCCCTGCGACACTCCCTTTCCGCCAAGCATATGCCTGAGGAGCCGGGTGTCTCAAAACTATTACATCAAAGTCACACCGTCTGTGTGCCCAGGTTTGGCATCGGGTCCTGCAAGTCTCCCGTTCCGCTTACTGGAACGACCACCTCCTGGAGACTCGCGGCTTCTTCGTGGGTTTGAGTGCGTCCAGCCCTCAGACTTTGCCTCCTCAAATCTCCTCTCCTGATGTATCCTTTCTGTCTGACGCTTGTGTGATGTCCCCTGCTCGTTTGGCAAATGTCAGGCGTGACGTGGCACACGAAGAGATGGAACAATTGTACAAGGCCACGACTGAGACCTCTTTTTACATCCTGCAGAGAATTCAGTCGGGACGTGTGCCGGGCTGCGACTTGGACAAGCCCATCCCGACCAGCCTGATCTCCAGCTTCGTCTCCAGAGTTTGCATTGTCTTCAGCATTGCGAGGACAGTGCTGGATCCGATTTCCACTGACTTCGGAGAGAAGCTCTTGGAGAACTTCGAGGCCGGTCGCCTGAGTGCTCGCCTGGACGACCTGGCCACCATGCCTGTCAAGGAGGACCAACAAAGGGGTTCCCTGAGTCAGTTTAAACCACAAGTCCGATGCTGCCGCCCTCGTTGCCAAGTACGTCCCCTTGGTTGATGAGATGCTTACAGGTAAGAAAAAAGAGGAGATGGCTGAGAACGCCGAAGCAGAAAAGGAGAAAGAAACCGCGGAACAGGAAGCTGTGCAGGAGGCTGAGGAAAAGCTCTGCCTCGCGAACCTCAAGCATGATTGGGAGATCTACGAGGCATGTGCTTGCTTTCTTTTTTTCAAATTGCCCACAATTACTCCGCCCAGTCAAAGACGAATGCTTTGCCGCCAGGCTTGGCACTGTACGTCTGCCGTGACCATGGATGAGTGGAGAGATAGCCAGCAATCCTGGCAGAAGGACTTTTTCATGTTTCGCGACCTCGCAGACTTCTGCTTAATTGCTTTACATGTGCTGTGCTTCTTTAAGCCTGCAGGAACGCCACAACATATTGTGGAAGGAGGCCGGGCGGCGGCTAGGCTCTCTGGCCACTGTGGACCACCTCAGCAAGGAATGCTATGCCACGAGGGTGCCCTCGCAGGTCCGAGGAGTCTTGTCGGGAGAAATGGCAGATGCTGCCGTGCTTGTCGTGGCTGACCTACAAGGGCACGTACCGCATTGCGACCTGGAACGCACGTTTTGCGACACCATGGCAAGCATCCCTGAAGCGGCGAAACTTCTGCTGTTCACGGATGTGCCGCCCCGCCGACGCAAGACCGAGAAGACCGTGCAGATGCCAAGCTCCATGCAGGTGGACGCGGACGAGGCGGAGGAGAGCGATTGCGAGCCTGAGGAGCAGGACGGCGACCACTCACTCCCTGCCGTCCGTGCCGAAGGCAATGTTCGCCTGACGTTGCCTGAGAAGCAGACGATGCTGGCTGAGCACCGAAAAGTGCTGAGCAAGCAGCTGTCTGAGACCTTTGGCGACGGTGTGAACAAGCACTTCGAGCTGCCGTTCACACTGCTGTTCAACATGCCACTGCAGGGCCGGCTGACGATGGACGGGCTTCTTGTGCAGCCGATCAAGGGCATGAGCTGGCTAGATGGCACATGCTTGGCGTCCCGTGGGGTCGGCGTGCTGCAGCGACCCGACAAGGTCGTCAAGTTCAGCAAGGAGGCCACCCGGAACATGCGCAAGGAGCAGTGCGGACCCACCAGTGTCGCCAGGAACGGTGTGAATGAGGGCCAGCGGCTTCAGAAGGGACCCGGCATCTGTGGACACATCCTGATTTCTCTCGTGCGGCAAAAGCTGCACAAGGCAGGCCTGATCGTGGTTGACCTCTGTTGCGCCCAAGGCGACTGGCTCCTGGCCATGGTGGCTGAGCAGATGCACATCGAACTGCCTGACCGCTACGACATGGATGATGACGAGGTGCCTCTTGATGGAATGCCTGACATACCCATGAAGTACGTCGGCTTCGACACGCGGGAACATGCAGTCGGATTTGCAAGCATCCGAGCCCAATCCGAAATCTATGAGAGGCTGAGTGCTTCCGAGCTCGGCTATGCCGCCCCTCCCGTCTTGCAGGATGACAAACCCGAGCCGGTCTGGCAGAACCTGGTGGCTGAAGTGAACCGCCAGCTGAAGATCCTCAAGGTGAAGAACAAAGATGGCAGTCTGACGGTGCCCGCCCCGAAAAATTTCAAGCTGCAGCGGGACAGCGTCTTGGAAGCCTTGGAGGTGCTGCAACGTGAGGCAGCAAGACTCGGCCCACGCTTTGGCGAGACTGAGAAAGAGAAGACTGAGAAGAAACCGGCTACACAGCCGGTTTTGCCATGCATGCCCGTGTCTGAGCTCATGGCTCTGCCTTATTTCGAGGCTTCTGCCTATGAGGACGAAGACGACCCCGCCCCGTTGAAGACCGTTATCGTTCAAAGGTCTGAGGGCGATGGTTCTGGCTGGCAGCTCTGGCTAGCAAACCCAACGGCTGATCCGCTCCAGATGAAGAAAAGAAGCCCTGTGGTGCCGCTGGGCCAGCTCGCCATCGTCGAAGAAGCCGACACGGATGGCTTTTGTTTGCCCTTTGAAGTGACCGGCATGAACAATATCCTCGGCTTCCTCCTGGACGGCGACCCCTATTTCTTGACGGTGACGCAGACCCTCAAGAAGAACGAGATCGTCGTGGACTCTGCCAACAAGGCCGCTTCACTCATCTGTTTTCCTTCGCTCTGGCGCATGTCAACTCAGCAAAGACACATGCCTCTCATCGCATGTCTTTTGTCCCGCAGGCCTTGGCTTTGATGTACGGACACAAGACGACAATCAAGGCCAATGGTGCTTTGAGCATCAGCCCTGCGGGTACTTTGATTGCCACCGAACGCCTGAGCCCCCTCAGCTTCACGGTGGAGGAAATGAAAAAGTTCACAGCGGAGGAGAAAAGCGTCCGGCTGAATCGTCTGGGGCAGCTCTTCTGGACCATGGAGTCCAAAAAAAACAACAAATTTCTGTGTCTTGGCTTGCTTCCTTTCACATACCTCTTGAGTTACTGGTCTTACAACCATATACAACCATGCTGGACCTTCCTGTAAGCAGGCAGCATGTGGGACCTGAACCCCGGCATTGACGAGGCCGAGTTCGGAACGCGCCGAAGCTTGGACTTTCCCAGGATACGCCATGTGTCCAGGAACACTTCAAGGATGCCGAAGCTCCTGAGTTTTGCGCAATGCCATGACCTGAGGCATTCTGGCACCTTACTCTCCAACGGAGAGTTTGGCATCGGGCGATGTGAACGCATGGCAGCTTCGTCCTACTAATTCATTTGGTGTCCTTATGGTCCTGGTCCCAAGTCCGTTTGTCTGATTTCTTGGTTCTGCTGCTTGTCTTCGTTGACCCACGAACTGCTGCCAGTCAGGTTGCTGTGTGCCAGGGACATCACTGTCAAACCCGGTGAGGCGGTGCAGCTTGCCTGATGTCCGACCTGAGGGTCTTCTTCACGAGTGCATACTCAGCCGGTCTGATATTGTTCAACATTGCAAGGGATCCTGTGAGTAACTACTTAACTAAATATTTGGTTCGCAGAGCTTTCTTAAGACTCAGTGCTGGGGCCACATGATCAGACTGAGTGGTTTTGCTATGCACTCCTGGAAAGTGCACAGAGGATAGGACGTGCACTGTCAGCCTCTGCTCTTCCTCACCAGTGCATACTGGGCCTGTCTGATATTGTTCTACATTGCAAGGGATCCTGTGAGAAACTACTTACTTCATTGATTCTCAAAACCTCATTAATTCAGACTGTGTGCTCAGGCAACATGGCCGGACTGACTAGTGTTGCTATGTACTCGTGGAAAGTGCACAGAGGATAGGACGTGTACTGTCAGCCTCTGCAAGCCTGATGTCAGCCACTCCCTGATGCGGGCCTGACAAAAAAAGGTCGCCGTATTAGCCTTCTGACTGACAGATTCATGAGGAGAGCCGTCAATGCTTGCTGTCGTTCCGGCTTGATGGGAGGTGAGTTGTGCCTGATCCAGTCCTCTGGCTGGAACCCCAGCAGACTCGTTCAGCAGTAATGACTTAGTCCAGGAATCTGAAGTGTGCCGCTGTGTGCCAGGTAACGGGTGTCCCAGTCTCAGCCTCTTGTCGTGCTTGCTGCATTCTCTGGGTTATTGTTCTGGCTGCATGGCAGGTCACGTATCCAGTCCTCTGGCTGGAACCCCATCAGACTGGAGCAGCAGTAACTATTTAGTCCAGCAATCTGAAGTGTGCCGCTGTGTGCCAGGTACCTCTTCCTGTTGGCAGCGGGGACACCCGTTGTGTCCCAGTCTCAGCCTCTTCTCGTGGTGCATCCTCTGGGTTATTGTTCCGGCTTCATGGCAAGTCACGTATCCAGTCCTCTGGCTGGGACCCCATCAGACTGGAGCAGCAGTAATTACGTAGTCCAGCAATCTGAAGTGTGCCGCTGTGTGCCAGGTAGCTCTCCCTGTCGGCTGCCGGGGACACACGTTGTGTACCAGTCTCAGCTTCTTCTCGTGGTATGTCGGAGTGCCGCTGTTCTGCCCGCAACCCTTCCTCCGAACGCTCGAAACCTTCCCCTTGAAATCCCCTTAATTAGGCCACTGTGATAGGGCCCGGGAACAGGGACTGCACTGGGTCTGGGAATCTTTCGCTTGAAACGTTGAACTCCGCCGCAGCATTTTTGCAGTTTTGGGAACCCCATGGAGTTGCAAACCCGATTAAGGTCAAACAACGCTGGAATTGCCTGTACATTCCTCTTAATTAAGGATTGAGGCTAGATTGTCTCCAACTTTTGGGCTTCTGCAGACTCTGGGTTCGGGTGCCTGACTTTCGTCCATCCTTCGGTAAGATCGCAGAAGTCGGTCTGAAGAGCCAGCTGGGGATACCTCTAATTTATGCCTGAATGTAACTGTGGCACCCGGGCACTTTGGGGTTCTACTGTAGCAGTGCTCGCCTTGCCTGAAAGCCATGTCCACGTGTCTGATCGATTTGCTGCTCGACATGGAACGCCTGAGCAGGCACTACCAATGGAACAGGTGGCACCAACGCTCCTTTGACTTGTTGCTCAACGACATTTGGAGCATGGCTGGAACAGAGGATGCCCTTAAGCTGGATGCCTGGCATGACATGTGGCATGATGCCGAAAAGAAGGCTGTCGTGCCCGCGCTAGGGGTCAAGGGCGGTGTGTTGGCAATCCGGAGTTTGACCAGCATGCCATTTGGCCCTGCCACTGCAGCGAAGTATTGCGAAATTGCATACGCTCGCTGGGCCCTCGACGAGAACCGCATGAACCGCCCAGTGCAGCTCAACAACTATGCGACTGAGCAAGATTTGGTGTGGTGGCTTCTTCGCTTCGGGTCTGATGCCTACCACCTGCTCCAAAAGCTCCGCCTGATCTTCCCCGACATCAACCCTAAGGCGATCATGTCGTGGGAGGATATGGAGGCCTTCATCCCCAGGGTGCGAGCAGAGCTTGAGATGCATGCCCAGTGAGCCGTTCATGGCCTGGAGTGCGAGCACAGCTTCTTCTGCATGAAGCAAAGCTGCAAAGCTTCAGCTGTTCAGCTGTCTGAAGCCGGAATACTTCAGCTGGCTGAAGCCGGAATCAACACTGCTTGCTGCAGTCATATGCAGCCTGAACTACCAGTGCATGAGATCATCTCATGCATGTTGCCGCCGCCATGCTCCTGGCTTTTCCTGCGGTCCAGAATATCAGCTGCAACTGCACGTACAGTGCCTTACCGGCTAAGCTGCAAGGGCAGGAAGAAAGGCTACAAGTTGCGTTTCCACTGTCGACTCGCTGTTTGATGTCGAATTTGTGATTTGCAACATGCACTCATGCGCCAATCACTCAGGCACTCGAAGCATCTTGTGCCTGATCCAGTCCTGTGGCTGGAACCCCGGCAAACTGGAGCAGCAGTAATTACTTAGTCCAGCAATCTGAAGTGTGCCGCTGTCTGCCAGGTAGCTCTTCCTGTTGGCTGCCGGGGACACACGTGGTGTCCCACTCTCAGCCTGTGGTCATGGTGCGTCGGACTGTCCCTAATTATTCTGAAGTGGTTCCCACCGAGGCACTCGATGAGAGCTTTGTGGAGCCTGTTTCATGCTGCGGGTAAAAAACAAGAAGCCGTCTGTGCTGCCTGTGCGGCTTTCCCGCTCACTCGAATCTCCATCCTCGCTTTCGTTACCCTCTGTTCGCAGCTGAGGTGGTGCCCCCCCAGCCGCTGCATGGCTGTTGGAAATTCGATGATGCATCTTCCAGGCTCGCCCAGTGGTTTGTTCACACAAATAAACCTTAATTAAACCCTGAACACTACTTAATTAACCCCTACACCCAACAATTCAGTGATCGAAAAACGTAAGCAAGACCAACTGTGGAGGATGCTGGGCTGAGACCCCGGACGCCAGTCACTCAGGATGTGCACCACAAGTTGCTCTGTTCTGCCTCTTTGTGTGTTTGCGTGTGTCAAAGCAGCCCGAGCTCATAAACTCAAACATGTTACAGGCCGTGACCTCGTCCAAAGCTTCCGGCCTTTGTGGTCTGAACAGGAAGCTTCGCATCTTCGAGGCTCTTTCTTGTCTTTGCTGTTTCAGCAGCATGCCGCTAGGAATCCGTTCATAACTTGACTTGCTCGTATTCCTAACTAATTAATGACTGCCTACTCCTACGATTAGGACGACGAATCCTTGAATGAATCGAATTGCTCGTATTCCTAACTAACTAATTAGTTGCTCCCCACTCCCACGATTAGGACGACGACTAATTACTACGATACTACTGCTACTACCAATTACTACTACTACTACTACTACTACTACTACTACTACTACTACTACTACTACTACTACTACTACTACTACTACTACTACTACTACTAATTACTACTACTTCTAGTACTACTACTAATTACTACTACTACTACTACTACTACTACTACTACTACTACTACTACTACTACTACTACTACTACTACTACTACTACTACTACTACTACTACTACTACTACTACTACTACTACTACTACTACTATTGCGACTGCTCCTGCTACTACCACCGCCGCCGCTGCCACCACTACCAGTACTAGCACTGCCGCAGAACAACCGGCCCTCACCAGACCCCCCACCACACCACCACACCACCACCCCCCCACCACACCACCCGCCACCACCACCCACTTGCCTCTTACCAGAAGGATACTGCGAGCCCGTAATGCAGGTCCTTTCACACCGCTGGGCCGGGTGTGGGGGGTGGAAAATTCTCGGATCTGTATCGGTCGGTCTGTTGGGGCCAACGCACCGCGGGCTCCGGTGTATGACAGCAGAACAAATGGGCTAATGTGTCTGCTGGCAGACCGGAATGTGTGGGGAAGCTGCATGTTCTCCGAGTTTTCCTGGTATTGGGAGGCCCATCCACAGCTGCACTTCACACCATCCACGCCACTGCTGCTGCCACCGTCCGTGCCAGAAATCACCACCGCCCTCGCACCCGTCGCATGCTGCTGCTGTTGCTGCTGCTGCTGCTGCTGCTGCTATGTAATTATGTCTAGGTATGTATGTATGTAATTTGGTATGTAGGTATGTATGTATACATCTAACGTTCAATTTGATGCAGTTCGTTGTATTCATTGCAATTCTACAGCCGTATACATGTCCTCATATGTACGGTTTGCTTGCTGCGAGTTATTTAGAACTCCGGACAGGCTGACCTGAGTGGTGACCCGAAGCAGCCCCGGCCTTTGCTGCCGTGGTGACCTCAGTTTCCACATAATTAGTTAATTATGTCGCCTGCAGTAACGCCAGGCGGGTTTTGGAGCAGTGCCCCGGGGTGATTCCTGGAGGCTACTGCCGTAGCAGTCACTCACTGCGCCCAAAAATTAAGCAATTACCTGCCGCATGATCCTCATGCCAGGATGGTCAATGTCGGAGCTCAAAGAGCACCGAGAGGAGGGGATCTTGTTTCAGAGCTGGATAATTAAGGGAGAGGAGCCTGATTCTTTCACTCATGCATAAAATTTGGTGACTCATTCTTCAACAAGTTCCATAATTCATTAGGTTGATACCGTGTCGGTGTTCATTCCAGATTCCAACATTGAGCAAGTCGTGAGCCTGGGAATAATCATTTGACAGGACCTCCGCCTGAAGCTCCGATGGCTTCTGCAGAAGAAGAAAGCGGCTGCAGGTCGAATACCAGGTATGCACCGGCAGGCCATGCTTGGCAAGTTTATACTTTGAAGGTGTGTTTTCAGTCGAGCCCCAATGCTTCTTTCCAACATTTTTGCCTCCTCTTTCCAGGCTGTGGCACACAGTGTCCCGCTTCCCGAAGCAAAAGCTCCAACCTTGGATGACCGTTGGTTCTCCTGGCCTGAGCTTGAAAGGGAGGAGCAGAGGGCCGGAGACCAGTGCCACAAAGAGATGCGAAAAGACCGCAAGGCCTGGTATATTTAGTTGATTGAAGTTGGACACATAGATGCGATGAACGGTTTCGCCAGACTTCGTCGACAGGTCCGGCTGAAAGGATGCAAAGCCCGCGGAAACCGTGCAGGTCGAATACCAGGTATGCACCGCCAGGCCATGCTTGGCAAGTTTATACTTTGAAGCTGTGTTTTCAGTCGAGCCCCAATGCTTCTTTCCAACATTTTTGCCTCCTCTTTCCAGGCTGTGGCACACAGTGTCCCGCTTCCAGAAGCAAAAGCTCCAACCTTGGATGACCGTTGGTTCTCCTGGCCTGAGCTTGAAAGGGAGGAGCAGAGGGCCAGGGACCAGTGCCACAAAGAGATGCGAAAAGACCGCAAGGCCTGGTATATTTAGTTGATTGAAGTTGGACACATAGATGCGCTGAACGGTTTCGCCAGACTTCGTCGACAGGTCCGGCTGAAAGGATGCAAAGCCGGCGGAAACCGTGCAGGTCGAATACCAGCTATGCACCGGCAGGCCATGCTTGGCAAGTTTATACTTTGAAGCTGTGTTTTCAGTCGAGCCCCAATGCTTCTTTCCAACATTTTTGCCTCCTCTTTCCAGGCTGTGGCACACAGTGTCCCGCTTCCAGAAGCAAAAGTTCCAACCTTGGATGACCGTTGGTTCTCCTGGCCTGAGCTTGAAAGGGAGGAGCAGAGGGCCGGAGACCAGTGCCACAAAGAGATGCGAAAAGACCGCAAGGCCTGGTATATTTAGTTGATTGAAGTTGGACACATAGATGCGCTGAACGGTTTCGCCAGACTTCGTCGACAGGTCCGGCTGAAAGGATGCAAAGCCCGCGGAAACCGTGCAGGTCGAATACCAGGTATGCACCGCCAGGCCATGCTTGGCAAGTTTATACTTTGAAGCTGTGTTTTCAGTCGAGCCCCAATGCTTCTTTCCAACATTTCTGCCTCCTCTTTCCACGCTGTGCAACACAGTGTCCCGCTTCCCGAAGCAAAAGCTCCAACCTTGGATGACCGTTGGTTCTCCTGGCCTGAGCTTGAAAGGGAGGAGCAGAGGGCCACAGACCAGTGCCACAAAGAGATGCGACAAGCCCGCAAGGCCTGGTATATTTAGTTGATTGAAGTTGGACACATAGATGCGCTGAACGGTTTCGCCAGACTTCGTCGACAGGTCCGGCTGAAAGGATGCAAAGCCTGCGGAAACCCTTCAGCGACATGTCCGAGACCGAGAGGCATGGCAATTAAATAATTAATTGAGTCTCTACTGCAGTCTCGGATGTGTCGCTTCGGAGACATGTCTTGTCGTCAAGCATCTCGGCTGAACCAAAGGATAATTAGCTGACTGCGACCAGGGCCGTTGTAGTGTTGCTGGCTTGCGGGCTTGGTTTGGTGTGGGTTGGGCTTTTCTTTCTTCGTTCAGGGACAGGGCTCATGCCCACGGAAAAGGTGCCACAGCCATGGAGCGGTGCCCATTGCATGGGCAAAACAAAATATCCAGGACTGTCTGGTGGAATCAGGATCTGTTGCACAAGCGTATTTCAGATCTTTCTATGGAGGTTTTGTGTGCTAAGTGGAGAACGCTACCACCAGCCTCCAAAACATCGCTGCAAAATCTCTATGGTTCTAGCTGGCTTAGAGAGGCTCCATACATTATCTGGATGGATGCCTGGGTCTTGCTACAGCCACAACAGCGCATTCCCTTCATCTGCCGCGCGTATGATATCGATGAAGACTTTGCAAATTCCATGCTTGACAGTGCGTACGCTTTGCAGATTGGAAAGGTTGATAATTTGGACTACATGGATTAGTGGAACTGCTCCTCGGAGTGTCGAAGCTTTTCTGCGAGCTCTAGAAAGTGCGAGGCGATCGTGTCTCTCAGCTTTTGCGATGCCTGCTTAGCCGTCCGCGGCGGGGTATCGTTGCAGCCGTATGAGAATGCACATGGTACAGCTTCACGCCGGGCATCAAAGTCTGATGTCTGTTCTCATTATGCGGTGGCTGAGTGTTCATGCACCGGATGCTGCGTCAGAAACAGCACTTCTCGACATGTCTGAGAGTCATGCGAAGTCTCTTTCACGACCCTGTGCTCCGCAATCCCGACCTGAGCAGGCCATGAAATCAAGAAGCCGAAGCCTGAGGCTCCAGCCTTGGGCACGGGAGGGGGTGTTGAGTTGCACTGTCCAAGTGAAACGTAGTTTTGCTTCGCCAGGTCGTTCTGGGAGGACGCAAAGGTGGTCGAGAACTTTTCTCGACATGTCTGAGAGGCATGCGAATTCTTTGTCACGATCCCTTGCTCAGCAGTCCGCGCCTCAGCAGGCCCTGAAATCAAGGAGGCGATTCCTCAGGCTGGAGCCTTGAACACGGGAGGAGATGTTGAGTCGTGCTGTCCACTTTTGTTTTGTTTTGCCAGGTCGCCTTGGGAGGACGTGGAGGCGGTGAAGAGCTCTTCCCGAGATGCCTGAGAGGCATGCGAATTCTTTGTCACGATCCTTAATTAGCTACGCAATACGGACCTTTGCAGGCTCTGAAATCGAGGAGCCGATGCCGGAGGCTCCAGCCTTGGACACGGGAGGAGATGGTCAGTCGCAGTATCCACGTGAAAATTGGTTTTGATTCGCCAGGTCGTCTTGGGAGGATGTGGACGCGGGGAAGAAGAGCTCTTCCCAACATGTTTGAGAGGCATGCGAGTTCTCTTTCACGATCCTTAATTAGCTACGCATACGGACCTTTGCAGGCTCTGAAATCGAGGAGCCGATGCCTGAGGCTCCAGCCTTGGATAAGGGAGGAGATGTTGAGTCGTACTGTCCAATTTTGTTTTGTTTCACCAGGTCGTCTTGGGAGGATGTGGAGGTGGTCAAGAACTCTTCCCGAGATGCCTGAGAGGCATGGGATTCCTTTGTCACGCAATCCGGAGCTGACCAGGCCCTGAAGTCAAGGAGGATGAGCAGAGACAGGGGCGCTGCGAAAGACTGCCAAGAAGAGAAGAACAGAAGGCTCGCAGATGTAATTGAGGTTCTGTCCGTGCCACCGATGTATGAGTGGTCGCTTTCTCGCAATCTCAACTCATGCTTTGCCCCTAATTATCCTGGTCGCCAGGTCCTGTTGAGAGGAGGTGGCAGAGGAGAAAGCCTGTCCCCAGGACGTGAGAGTTGCATGAGTTCAGATAATGCGAGAACTCCTCGGAAAGCTTCAGCTACGTCGGCCTCGCCTGACAAAGCTTCGCCGTCCGAGACCCCCAGTGCCAAGAAAACGGTGCAGTATGGGCTTGGCAGGTTCTGGAGTCCAAGCGACAAGGACAAACCGGTGCTTGAAGCTACGCTCTTTTCCGGAAAGAGGGACCGCAGGACGACTGAGCACCGAATACAGGACACGCTGCAGAAGCTTGTGACTGATGGAGTTTTGAAGGTGGAGAGCGATGCCAGCCTGAGCATGGAACCTCTGGCCAAACGGCTGAAAGCATCCATGACATCCGGCCGGCCACGCAAGAATCCGGAGGAGCTGCGAGGCACGGCAGGTGGCAAAAGCAGCAACCGAAGATATGCTGGGCAGACCTTGTTGCGACAGGAGATACCTGTTGCTGTCAAGGACAAAATGTGCCAGCAGATTTTGTCGCAGGTGGCTGGTTTTGCATCGATGCCTGAGTTCTTTCGGCACTTTGCGGCAGCTTTTGACATGTCCTTGGACAAGCTCAAAGAAATGTACAGCCTGAAGGATGCCTGGGCTGCTACAGTGAAGAAGTTGAACCTCAGCACGAGTGCTTCTGTCTGCCACAAAGAAGCTGGCCTGAAGCATGGCAAGCGCGGGCATGCAAAGCCGAGGCTGAGGCAACCTGGTGGAGGACGGAAAAAAGACTGGCCTGAGGCAGTCGATGCTTGCAAGACCTTTTTGGAGATGGAGCGTGCCCATGGGCACACCGTGCTAAAACGCCACCTTCTTTGGCGGTTTTGTGAGGAGGTGGAGAAGCTGGGTGTTGCAGCAAGGGCTGAAGCTATGGAGATGAGCGAACTGGACCCACGCAGGCGACCTTTGCTGAAAAAGGCAGAGAAGGCTCAGCAGCAAGTCAAGCGCTTGCTCAGCAACGACAAGCTGGGTCTTGCAAAAGCAGGTCAGGTGGCTGAGTGGGTTGGGGCCAAGGACTTGTGTCCGAACTTGAAGACAACTATGTCTGAGATAGAGCAGCGAGTCTCAGCAGAGCTGACATGGCAGGCTCACGATGCTGACCTCCGTTTGCTTGCGTATGGCAACGAGGAGGAGTTGAAGCCGTTGTTCGCCAAGCCGTCTGAGTTCATGGCCGTCAGGAAGCAGACTTTCATAGGAATGTCTGACCAAATCCCTGTCTAGGTGAAGAAGACTTCCTCCAAGGAGCTCTTCGCAGAGTTCGAGCATGCTGCTCGCCCTCAGTCTGAGGTGAGGAGTGCCACGAGGAACTTGCTGGCTGACTTTGAAGCGGTGTCTGAGGAGCCTGGCCGTTTGTCTCTGGTCGCCCAGCCGCAGCCGGCTGAGTTGTCTCGTACCGGCAAGAAGCACCCGACGACCCGCAAGGACCCGGATGGGGACAGGTACCGCCTGACGTATGAGGCCAGGCAAGGCATCCTGCACTACTTCGACGAGTCCAAAGACCCGGTTGGAGTTGTGCTGCCTGGGATGGTTATAGTGGCTGGTGTTCACGCTGAGCTTAGCAACATAGACGAGCGAGGCCTGTGGCGTACTACCCGTACTTTCCAGTATGGTGGCCAAGTTATCCAGCAGAAGGCCGGCATGAGTGCGGGGCGAACGCTCTACTCGTGGCGACTGCTTCGCCAGAGACGGCCTGAGCTGATGTCTGAGGTCGAAGTCTACTCCCAACCAGCGGCGATGGTCGACAGTGTCATCATGTGTTGGTGCATCGCCAGAGCGGCTGAGACCTATGCATCTTCGTACTGGATCCGAGACTGCCTGAAGAGTGCCTTTACGGAGGAGGCTGGGAAGGCACGCTTCGCGGCCCACCAGTTGCAAGGTGTGGTGGCCGCAAAGATGACTTCGCAACTTCAGGTGACTGACACTGATTTCAGTTCCCTTTTCAAGAAGGAGTGCCTGAAGTGCATGGACAACCTCCGCTACAATGGGCAGAAGCAGACTGAGGGCTCAACTGTCTGGAAACCGTCGTCTGAGGATATGCTCACGGCGATCGTGACAGCTCAGAGAGTTCTGTCTGAGAAGAACCAGCGAGACGGCTGGGTGCTGGCGTCTTGCCGGCGAAACGGGTTTCTTGCTTTGAGACCCACAAAAGATGGTTTCGTGCGAAGCGACGAGCAGTCGTGGGCGAGAGACCTTCCGCTTGGCTCCAGCCGTATAAGCAGTGCTTGGCTGACCAACCGCCTGACCCACTGGATTCTTGGCTGTTGTCAGTCCCCAAAATACCTGCCTGTAGAGTCCAAGCCGTTTTACCCTAGCCAGGCTGTTCAGTGGCATACTTTTTTATTTTCAGGTTTCTGGGTCCCGATTATAAAAGAAAGAAGCCTCAGAAAGTAAATACTGTTTCCCAGTGGGTTACCGAACAGCCTAGCTACTTATAACTAAGTGTACATGTACTTGAACGTTCACATGTGTGCTAAAGGGTAATCAGCCAAGGACAGGACCAAAAGCAATCCAACCGCCTGACTGGAGCAGGCTCGAGGGTGCGGCTGACCTGGCAGACCTCCTGGAGTGGGACTTCGTTGACAAGTCTGACAAGGAGAAGACGGACCTCGTCCTGCCGATTGACGACAAGGAGCTGGAGGCGCCTGAGTGGAGCCAGCTGGCCGGCTTCCAATTGTCTTTGGACCTGCGCCGCTCACGGTGGCTGAAGGCCAACAAGGAGTTGCAGTCTGAAAAAGCTCCTTGGCTGTCTGCTAGTCACTGTTAGTTCGTTGGCTAAGTGAACTCTCATCCTTGTTCCATGAATTCAAAACCGTTCAGAAGTCAGTCAAGGCTCGCAAAGCCCAAGAAAGACGCGAGGAAAGGAAAAAAATGGCTGAGATCAGGAAGGAGCTGAGCCTGGAGGATAGGCAGCCCGTGCGAGATGCCCTGCACAAGACTTCGCGAAAGGAGGTGTTGAAAGCTATAGTTCCCCTTGCAGGCAAGGGCAACCAGGCCAAAAACAAGAAGAAGAAGAAGAAGAAGAAGAAGAAGAAGCTGTCGTTCGCCAAAAAGCAGAAGCTGTCTGTGAAGAAGAACGTGTTGAGGCAGCAGGTTCGTCGTCTGAAGGTGGCTAAACAGCCATTGCCTGACGCTCCGGCGTCTGCGCCTGTGGCCTTGCCTGAGGAGGCTCCTACGTTTGCACTTGTGGCCTTGCCTGATGAGGCTCCTCCTTCAGGAGTCTTCCGAGTGGTGTCAGATGTGCTGGGAGAATCTTGCTACGGCCTGACGGGCACCTTGCAGAAGGCCACAGCGACTGATGGGCTGCTTTTGCCGCTCAAGAAGGGGAAGTCCCAGTGGGTGCCGAGGAGTGTTCTGCATCTGCTGTCTGCTGGCGAACACAAAAAAATTTGGAAGCGAAAGCAGTTCAGCGTCAGTCGGGAGAGGAAACAAGACATGCTGCTCAACATATGGGGTGCCTGAGGCTGGACATCGATGGAGCAGAGGAGGTGGACAATGTGGAGATTGTGCAGCCTGACACACTACCACGTGGCGGTTTGCGAGACCAAACCATGGCAATGGGTTGGGAAGCCATAGGGTGGGCTTTGGGCTGCGACGATTCTGTTGTGGGCGTCAATCCTGTCTTGACGCATTTTTTCTTGCAGCACCAGCAATATGAGGCTGACCCCGAACACGGCCCTGTGGTGACTGAGCTGCACCGACTTCTCAGCACCGACAAGCTGGTCTTGTTTCCCGTCTATGCAAGCCACCACTGGACGCTGTTGTGCGTGGACAAGCGAGCTGCAGATGTACGTGTCAAATACTTCGACTCGTTGACTGAACTGCATGAGCCCACACGGGCGAAGGCTGAGCAGCTTTTGGTGTCCTTGCTGCATGATCGTGCACAGCAGTGGCTCCCCTTGACCAGGCACAACCTGAGAGTCAGACAGACCCCGGGCAAAGTCAGCTGTGGATTGTTCGTGCTGTCTTGGATGGAGTCTGAGGCGGCTGATGCCGTAGGCTATGGACCATGTGCTCCAGAATGGCCTTCCACCGCCGTGGTTACATGGCACGAAAGACTGAGGAGAATCAGTCTGCAGCTTGTGGCTGAGAAAGCCAAGTTCGAAGGGGAACTGCAGAAAGAGCTTGAGGCAATCGTCAAGGCCGCACAATGAGTTAAAATTAGAGGTTGCTTGATAGACATGCGTAACAGCCCCGTATCCTGCCGCATTCCAGGCCGGCGAAGAAGCCAAAGCCCAAAGACTGAAGCTGGCTGAAGTTGCACAGGCAGGCTCTGCGTTTTGCGACCAGCCTCACTTTGACATGTTTCTGTTTCAGGCGAAGCTCACGGCTGGTGAAGAACTTCGTGAGCTGGAGGCACAAGCCCTCAGGCTGGTGACTGAGGGAGGGCCAGTGGGACTGGCGGACCTGAAGAAAGAGGCTTTGGATGATATCCACAAGGTCACGTTGAAAGAGTCAATGATTTGTTCGTCTTGCAGGTACAGGTCCGGTTGTCTGAGGTGTGTAGTGTGGAAGTGCCAGCGGTACCACCTCAAACGTGAAGCGCAAAGGTCAGGCAGACCGATGCCTGAAGTGTGGTGACAATCAGTCTGAACGTACGGTAAGCATAAATACAGCTTTCTGCATTGTTCAGGGCACCCTTTGCTGACTGATTGTCACTTTTGTGCTGCCGACAGTTGCAAGACCTCAGCCTGAGCCCGCGAACTTCGACCGGAAAGTAGTTATCGCAGTGACGATCAGTCTGAGCATATGGTAATCAACTAATTAAGCATACAGATTTCTGAATGGTAAATTGCTCCCTTTGGTGACCGAGTGTTAGTTGACCGCGGATTTGGACCGGAAAGTTTGCTTGAGCGCCCTGACAATCAGTCTGAACATATGTAAGCATACAGCTTTCTGCAGTGTTCATTGCTCCCTTTGGTGACTGAGTGTCAGGAAAGTTTGCTTGAACGCCCTGACAATCAGTCTGAACATATGTAAGCATACAGCTTTCTGCAGTGTTCATTGCTCCCAAAGGTGACTGAGTGTCAGGAAAGTTTGCTTGAACGCGCTGACAATCAGTCTGAACATATGTAAGCATACAGCTTTCTGCAGTGTTCATTGCTCCCTTTGGTGACTGAATGTCAGTTGCTGCTGCTGCTCCCGTAGAGCGGATGGGCCAGCGAGGCCTGTGAGACCGCAGACGGGGACTGAAAAGACGGAAGCCGTGAGTGTGTGCCCTTTGCATGAACATGTTTAGACAGTGAACACGTCGCTTTTGCATTTTTTTAGGCCTGAGGCGGAGCACAGCTTTAATCTGGGGTTTTTTTCAAGGTCTGAGGCCACTGTTCTGGGGGGTCGTAGTCGCCCTTCTAAACTCCTCTTGCCCCTATTTTCTCAAATCCCGGACCCCCAAAGCGCGTCTTTAATCAGGGGGGGTTTACTAATCCTAAGTTGCCATTAATACTAAGTGCCCCTGGAGCTTTGCTGCAAAGCTCTGCCAGTATAGCATTGCCAGGGAGCGGACAAGGAAGCGACTGTTGTCTCAGCTTCTTGGCTCATGTGGGCCAGCGTTTTCACGGAACTGATCCGTGAAGCTCGCTTTTGGTGGCCTCAGGCGAACAACTGCGTAGGACCTGCCGCCGTAGCGCTCCTTGTGCTGCTGGGCTTTTGTGTGGGATTCTGCGTTGGAGGCCTGTGCGCTGCCCTGCTGCTCTCAGCCAAGCTGCGGCGATTACTGGGCTTCTGCTTTAGGGTCACCAGCCAGCTGCTCGAGGAGCGGGTTGTGGGGCAGGCTCAGTGGACCGAGCCTGCTGGCCTTGGGCATCGACGGCTCAGGGAATACCGTGAATGATTGACAGAGACGACCCGACAGAGGATTTTAGTAATTTAGTATAAGGTTCGCGGGCCTTGATATCCGAATTTCCAAGACTCGCTCTACTTCCCCAAGCCTGCTTCCTTTGAGCTGGTGGAGAGTGCATCAGACGCCCGGGCCTCTTCTTCTGGACCCCTTGCCGGCGCCGCGGCGCCCGCAAGCGAGTTCGCAGCTCCGGCTTCGGATTCACTTCTTGCTCTAAGTTCTGCCAGCGAGCTCAACGGCGTGGAGCTGGGTATCTACGAGCACCTTGCCAGGGCCATTGGGCCTACAGGTGACTGGACCGCACAGGGGCGCATAGCCAGAGCGGTGCGAGCAGGTTACAGTGCTGCTCAGAAGCTGTCCGGAGAGGCAAGGTGTCAGCAATCATCGGCTCGGCTTCCCGTATCCAACCGGTGGTACGTGGTTCTGAAGTGCCGTGCGCATCCTGAAGGTTCTGCCACCCAGGGCTTCAAGAGTTACGCATCCCTTTGCTTCGAGCCGAGGTCCAGGACCCCGGAGAACGGTTCGGTCAGCCACGCCTTTGCCTCACTTTCGGAGGGACAGGCCTTAGCACAGGCTGCCTGGAGGAGATGGCCGTGCGTCCTATGACTGAGGACGATGTGCGGGGGATGGTGCCCTCGGAGCCTGGTCGGCCTTTAGGCTTCCTATATTTGGTGGATGCCGAGGAACCGGCCGCTGCTGTCTGGCAAACCACAGCCTTTTTACTTCGTGTTCGGCGTGGGGGTTTTCTGGTGGGCACGCCGGTACAAAACTGGGTCTCTGCTCTGGTGGTTGCATTGGCCGGCGAAGACTCCGAGGATGCCGTGATCCATCGCACAGCAACTGTCGAGGCCGAAACGCCTCGCCGCAGAGCGGTGGGGGAAATCGCAATGCTGCTCATCGACGTGCCCTAAACCTACTTACGGAAATTCCGCAAAGCCTCTGCGCCTCGAGCCTCGGAGCTTCCAGAACTGATACCTTTCAAGAAAGATGGTATAGTCTAGTTGTCCAACCGGGCCGAACATTGGATCAATGATGCCTTCGACGACCCGGCCCTGATCGAATACCAGACTGCAGAGAGTCACCGAGGAGACGAGGGCGACGAAGAAGACGAGCACGAGCCGCCGGAGGCGGAGGATCCTTCAGCGGAAGTGCTTCGGCTTCGCGCTCAGATTGCCGAGCTGCAGAGCAGGACCATTCAACCAGCGCCGGCTGCAAGACCGGGGGCTCACAGCCCTGACCCTGCTGTTTACCTAATTTTAGGTGGCGAGCAATTTACTAAACAAAGCTTGGTTTACACTTCAAATTTACGAAAAAATTTACGTAAAAAAAAAGTGTAAATTAATTTACTTTGTATAGTAAAAAATTTACACTGCAATGTAAATTTTTTTACACTGCAAAATACATGTTTTTAGGTTACACATTCCCGAATTTGAAGAAGTGAAATGCAAGCTAATTTTGGTTGGTTTTGTTTCTTTTATCATGGTTCTGCTTGTTGATTGCATGAGATTTTCCTGCGACTGTACAGTGCGGCATGGTCAGGTGTGAAGATAAAATTATGAGAATTGTGTTGCAAGCATACTTGTTAAGCCATGGTTTTCCATGTTGAAATCGCAGCTCGGTTTGATTCTGTGCTGGGTCGAGCCGGCGGATTGCTTGCGATGTGTGCTTTTTACATGCGAGAAATCGGTACATGTACATTTGCGAGAGTCATCACAATATAGTTTATACCTGCGAGGAGTCCACCTTTACCTGTGCGAGACTCTTGTAGGTTACATGCGAGAGATCTACTTATATATATATATATATATATACTTTTCTGAGATCCGAGAGTGAGAAAAATTTTCGGACGTTGCAGCTGTGTGTTTGGTCCAGACGAGACCCAGAGGTAAGTGCGAGGCTGGATGGAGACAGAGACAAATGCATTCCATTTTTTTGAGAAATCATAAATCCTATACATACACAGTATATACAGTCTTGCGAGCATGGCTTCCTTAGCAGCTGCAGCTTCGGTCAAGCTGGCGGAGGGCGCTTCCGCTGCAACGGGCAAAAATGCCAAGGACCGAGTGGTTGCCGATCCGCTTATTACAGCAAAGGAGCTGGCGAATGTGGTGTTTGGCTTTCTCGAGTTCAAGAAGACGAAGGACCTGTGGCCTTTACTGTGCCCCCCTCCGGGCGGGCCAATAAGCTACACTTGGCACACTGCCGCCCACGGTCCGTGGTTGGCAAAGACAGCTGGGCTGCTGTTTGACCTTCTTCGCCTCGCCCCGAACACGAAGTTGTTGTCGCAGCGGGTTACCCGAAGCTTTTGGATCCTTCACGAGCAAAAGAACCTGCTGCTCGAAGGCCACAAAGACTACAAGGCAGAGGACCTTGTGGACAAGATGGACACCGCCATCCGTCTTCTTCTTAGCCACCTCCGTGCGATGAAGCAGAAGGAGAGCTTCAAGCGGAAAGTCTACAGGTCCCTGTCGCACGAGGATCAAGTGTGCAGTGGCTGCACATATATGTTTTTCGTGTTTTTTCGCTGTATATATAATTCGTGTGACGGAACAAAGAAGTGTTGCAAACTTTTTTTTACCTATAAGTCTGTGGAAACATACAATCAGGAAGCTTGACCTTTGCCTGGAAAGGGTGCAGGTGCAGGAGTTTGCCCCGAAGCCTCTTGATTCCCCCAGCACGGCCCTTGTTCCCGTGAACGAGGATGAGAAGCCTGTTCCTTTTCGTGGTGACGAGAAGCTTACCAGCCCGGGCTATCTGATGGTTAATTCACTGAGTGCTGCTTCTTTGCTATCTGTCGCTTGTTTAAGGGTAGCTGGATTTTGCCATGAGCGACATGAACTGCTCAAAAATGTTTGCTTGCGGATTCGCAAGCTGCCGGTGGCTTGGCATGTCGGGATCAAGATTATGGTTCGAGATGTGACCGGAGATGTTGAAAGGATGCCGATTTCGGTGTCGCGATGGGAATTATATAAGACAGACAGCAACTGAATTTTTTTCGTTTGTGCAACGGAAAGTTTAGTGGCATTTCGAGTGTGTAACATACATATAAACATGTCGTCGCCGACAGAAATGAAATTTGAATTTCGGTGCCTAAAAATGATTACGAGTATATGTTGCCGGCGGGGACATGTGATATACTTTTACATATCCTATATATATATATATATATATATATAGTAAAGTGTGTGTCTCTTGCATCTCTCTCCTGTGTGTGTGTGTGTGTGTGTGTGCATGTGGGTCAATGTGCATGCATGTGGGCCAGGGGGCTGCGACTGAACATCGCCCGGCAATCGCACGCCTTTTATATTCAGGGCCCTGGACTTCGCACATGCTGCCTTCGGATCAGGAGCTCCCTGGGGACTCCTAATGTGTTGAAGTGATCGATGCTAATGCATGCAAGAGCAGAAGCACATAGAAGCACTGCAGCATAGATAGGAACCATGGATCCGAGCGCAGCCATGAGCAAACGTGAGCAGAAGACGGCAGAGATAGCCCAGTCGCTGTACAACCGTCTGGACCGCCAGTTTGTTGCGTCGACAGGGAGCCTGTTTCCTACTACGTCGCTACGGCACCGAGCAACTCGAGAGATGCTTTCGTTTATGCGAGTGTTCAAGTACGAGGGTGTGGAACGACTATTGACAGAAGCTATGTCCCGAAGAGTATTGCAGATGCTGCTGGATGACTATGCCTTGCAGTTACCGGAAACTCCAGGAATGTCCAGATCCAAATGGGTCCAGCAATCGGGCAAATGTCTACACATGATGCTTAAGAAAGCTAGAAGGGGCTCCTCTGGTGACGACGCCATGGACGACGATGAGACGCAGATCATGATCCAGGATCCCGACCTGCTGGACCCCTCGGAGGACCGTGGTCCTCATGCGGCCTTGCAACTTTATGGGTGTATGCCTTTGTTCATGCCTGGAGGACTCGCAGTGCTTGAAGCGGAAGGCCTCGAGTTCTGTTAGTGCAGCTTGGATTCAAGTGGACTTCCTTTTGAGATTGTGTCTCAACATGTACATGTGCATCTCAGCTTGGTGGCATCGTGCCGAGCAAGCGACTTCGGGGCAAGACGCCTCCAGTGCCTGTGGCGGCTCTATCATTCTGTGTTCGCTGTCCAACCCGCATGCATGCATGCAGCCAGTATTATATTATGCTGGAATCATATAGTTTCAATACATGCAAGGAAGACTCTCGATCGTCTGATGATGCGGGCGATTGCCAAGAGGACGGCTCGAATTTTGTAGAGATATGTATATGGTATAATTCCCAAACCTAGTTTCAACACCTTGAACACGGACAGGACGATCAGCTGACCGAGCCGAATGATCTCGAGGCGGAGGCTTCAGCTCGGGTGTTTGTGTCTCTGGTGTCTGTTTATGTGTCCCAGGTCCGTGTACCGGAGGGTCGCTGGTGGTGCAACCAGGACAGTCGCCACGCATACGTGTACACTTGCTGTCTGCGATTATTGCATGCAGGACGGGCAATGGTTTTGCACGCCATGGAATGCCGAGGAAGCCGAGGCCTATCATCGATCCGCAGTTTTGGTGTTCTGAGTGTGGTTGTGAATTTCCAGGAAGTTTCATCGGAGACCCCCGCTGCTGATGACTTCTCATGGCCAACGGAATACTACGAACATGGGGTGCCTGACTTGCAAGAACTCCAGGCCCGCTAGCTTTAAAATTAATCCATTGCCACCATGGACATAAACTTAGTGTCGATGCAGGACGACCAGTTCCACGGCGACGGGGCGAAGACTGGAGAGGCCGATCTGTGCCACGCTGGCTCAGGAGTCGCATGGGTGGGTCGGTCATGTGGGATTTATATCAGGATGAACAGGATGATGAGGAGTACCAGGCCAGTTTGACGGCAGCCTTTGAACTCTCGTACGCAGTCTTGATTGACTTCGCAGGCACCCGAGACTTCGGAAGATGGTGCCAGGGACAAGGTCGGTTTTTTTTCGCAAGTGTCCTCATGCATTCATGTATAGATACATGCGAGGCTTGGAAGCCATCGGATGAATGGGAGAATCACGGCTCTGAAGGACATCGTGAGGTGTGGTTTGGGGTTTCCATTTGCAGCTGTCCTTTGCAGATTCATGGATTGTAGGCTCGGAATCCCTGCACTTGGTGCGGTGAACAGGATGAAGCCCAGGCAGGAATTGGGATGTAAAACTGTTAACTTTAAGTTCGTAGACTGCTGTGCAGGCCCGGGATGATTCCGGTGGAGATGATGTCGAGGTACATATGGGTTCGTGTCGACAAATGGTGTTGTTGTGCATTAATTCTTGTGCAGGCCACAGAAGCCCCATCGGATGAGTGGGCTCGCGATGCTGGAGAAGCTGTCGAGGCATGGGTTGGTTTCGGCAAATAATTGTTGTCCGGCTCGTGGATACAGGCCACGAAAAAGCCGTCGGATGAGTGGGATCTCGATAGTAAAGATGTCGAGGCATGGGTTGGTGTCGGCAGTTTGGTGCTTCGTGTCTGGCTCGTATATATACACGGATTAAATACTTCTGCAGGTCATGAATGAGCCATTGGAAGACTGGGAGGATGGCCCCGGAGAAGATGTCGAGGCATGGGTTCGTGCTAATTGTCAGGCTCCTAGAGTATAATTCTTGGTTAGGCCACGAATGGGCGATCGGACGAGTGGGAGGATCCAGATGGAGAAGAGGTCGAGGCACGGGTTCCTGTCGGCATATCATTGTTGTGCAGGCTTATAGATTCTTGTGTAGGCCACAAAAGCGCCGCCGGATGAGTGGGATTGCGATCACTTTGGAGAAGATGTCGAGGCATGGGTTGGTGTCGGCAAATAATTGTGTTGTTGTCAGGCCCCTAGACTATACTGATTCTTTTGCAGGCCACGGATGAGTGGAAGGATCCCCCTGGAGAAGAGGCAGAGGCATGGGTTGGTGTGGGTAGAGGTGTTGTTGAGGTTTGCAGATTCTCGTGCAGCATGACGATGAAGGTGTGGTCCATGTGCAGATATATCCTGTGCAGGCCACGACGAAGCCATCGCATGAGTGGGTCGAGGATCCCGAATGGGGCGACGAGGCATGGGTTGTGCCCTATATAAGAGCACTGTCGTTTTTATAGGTTTGTGAGAGTGTGTACAGATTCCTACGCAGGCCACGAAGAATCAGTTGGAAGAGCATGAAGAAGATGAGGCATATGGGTCGGGAGCAATAATTAATAGAAGGTTGGGGTTCGCATATGAAGTCCTATATACGCTTGCAGGCCATGAAGCCATGGGCTGAGTGGGTCGAGGATCCCGCTGAAAGGGGCGACGAGGCATGGGTTGGACTGTGTGTGTGTGTGTGTGTGGCCCTTTATACGCAAATGTCTGTGCAGGCCACAAAGGCATCGGATGAGTGGGTCGAGGATCCCGCTGAAGGGGGCGATCAGGCATGGGTTCGGCTTTCTGTGTGGTCCTCTATAGGTTCGCATTAATTTCTGTGCAGGCCACGAAGGCATCGGATGAGTGGGTGGATCCCGCTGGAAGGGGCGATGAGGCATTGGTTCGGCTTTCTGTGTGGTCCTTTAAGCTCGTAAATTTCTGTGCAGGCCACGAAGGCATCGGATGAGTGGGTCGAGGATCCCGCTGGAAGGGACGATGAGGCATGGGTTCGGCTTTCTGGGTGGTCCTTTAGGTTCGCATTAATTTCTGTGCAGGCCACGAAGGCATCGGATGAGTGGGTCCATCCCACTGGAAGGGGCGATGAGGCATGGGTTCGGCTTTCTGGGTGGTCCTTTAGGTTCGCATTAATTTCTGTGCAGGCCACGAAGGCATCGGATGAGTGGGTCCAGGATCCCGCCGAAAGGGGCGATGAGGCATGGGTTCGGCTTTCTGTGTGGTCCTTTAAGCTCGCAAATTTCTGTGCAGGCCACGAAACCATCGGATGAGTGGGTCCAGGATCCCGCCGAAAGGGGTGATGAGGCATGGTTTGCAGGGGACTGACAAAGGTGTTGCATGTCGATCTATACAAATACATGTATAATATATATATATATATATGTATATATATATATATATATTATATATATACATGTATTTGTAGATATGTATAGGTACGTATATACGGATCCGTATATACTATAAATATAGAAATATATAAATATAGAACAAAATAATCGGTCGCAGGCCACGGCGAAGACACACGACTATGTCGAGATAACATCGGACGAGGAGGGTCGAGGGCGATCTGTGTGTATATTCATGTACACCTACAACTATATTTATTTTTTTAGATCCTGCGTTTTTGTCAGGACGCCGGAGCATACGACTGGTCGTCTGATGGCCAGCCCTGGCTACAGTGGGACGCTGGCGATGCATTTTGATATAGGGGTGCGAGTTTAGTATACCGGCACGCCATATTTTCGCATCTCATGTCCAGGAACCATCAAGCAGCAGTGATCAGTGGCACGGCGGCGATTACCCCGAGGATGCACCAGCCAAGGCCGGTGAAGAAACCCGCATTCAATGCAGAGGTTCTAGTTAACATGCTGAGCTGATAGGCTCTCCTGAAAGAAATGGACAGTTTGATTGAAACCTGCGAGACAGCCGCTCGTTTCCGAATAACATGTGTCTGTCTTCAAATTGCAACAGTCATTTATCGCAGGCCAAGAGGAAAGCATCCGAGAACGCTCGGGTGCACCAGAATGTCGTGAACTTGATCGTCACTCGGCGGCAACGATTCCCACTTGTCTTCTGCTTGACTGTGCATACATGTCACCTTTTGTTTGAATCACATACCCCCAGGAGAAGAACATTGAGACCCTGGGTGCACCCGTCGAGGAGAAGACTCTCGGATTGTATACCCTATAAACCCCCAAACCCTATACAGTGGGGCGATGCAATGGTTGTCCTTGGAATCGCATCTGATTTACACTGGTCCACATGCACCCAGGCATCCAAAGGGTGAGAAAGGGAGGTTTGTGAAAAAGGCCGGGCCACCATTATCTCTACTAAACCCAAAACCCAAAACCCCTGAACTCTAAACCCTTATTTCTTTGGAACCCTAAACTCTCTAGACCCTGAGCCCTAAGCCCATGCAAGCATTCATGAAAGCAGTGGGTGGAGATCATCAAACCCTGAACATGTGAAGTACGGAGGATCTTGTCTCGCACTTCTTTTCCCTGTGTAACAGGTGCAGGCCGACAATCGCGAGAGGGCCACCGACTGTCCTGAGGCAGCTTGGTCAAACAACAATCCTGCTTCGATGAGTTCCTAGGCTTCGGTGTGTGTATACACATATATACAGAATCGTTGTCATGGCAGATCAAATGGTTCAAGAGTCTGGTAAAATAGCTGAGGAGTTCAATCTGGCAGCTCTCGTTCTTCCCGAATCACTTAATATTCCAGCTGCTGCTGTCGAAGCTTGCATCAACGGAACACACCAACCCCAGAACCCGCACAAGCAACGGCTGCTCGTGGCATCGAAAAAACCAGCCAAGTTGCAGCGACCCGCAGCAACCAAAACAGCAGCAGCAGCCGCAACCACAGCAGCCGTACCAGCATCCACGCCAACCTCACCGGCAGCGACTGCACCAGCATCAGCAGAGTCCGAACCCCAGGCCAAAAAAAAGAACGACACCGCCTACGGTTTGGAACGGAAGAAGTTCCTCTCAACGAGACTCGTCACGAAATATCAACATGATGTTGTTGGGGAGGTTTGACTTGTTTGGTATAGATCAACGCAGCTATAAGGTGCGACAAGAGCTGGAAGCAGTGGGAAAAGGAGCAGGCTTGGAAGGAGTCCTCTGAGAGGGAAGCTGTTCTACAGCTTTTCTCCGAGAAGGAGCAGAAGAAAAGGCGGTACAAGTAGTGGGACTCGAGTCCATGATGTTTTTGGGGGTGGGCCGGGCTACTTCAAGCCTTGAAGACTTAACATATAGGCTGGCACTTTGCATATAGTCACTTGTGAAAGACGGTCACCCCAAATTCGGGCTGTTGTGCATGGCGGCAGCCCGCTTTAATTTTCATCGATCCAAAGGATCGATTAAAGCTATGGCCTCCAGATCAAGGGGATTTCTAGAGCTTGTGGGGCCAGGAGAAAGGATTATTTTGCTTCTCTTTGCACACACATCGATGGGATCCTCATGCACGCATGTACCGACTGTTCAAGTGCCGATTGGCTCGTGCACACATATAGATCTCGATTGGGGTCCGTGCGAAGCATCCATGGAGGCCTACATTTAAACCTGAGAACCTCGCAACCGAAACCCTCAGTGTCAACAAAATCTTGTCCAGCCTCGAGGCAAGATCCGTATATCACGATGGAATCTTGATTCGCGGCGATGATGGAGCCTGATATAATGGTGCCTGGGCTTATCTAGGATTCTGGTGGTGTGGGATTGCAGGAACTTTGAGTTTCCTTATATGATCGGCTTGTTGTTGAGCCCTTCGAACCCTAAGCGCCAAACCCTAAATTGCAAACCCCGAACCTGTACTGCCAACCCCAAATCGTCCATGTGGGCCCTCAATTAATGGAGTGGAGGGTTTTGTGTGCTTTTGGGTTCAAAGGGGCTTGAGTGTTTTTAGGGTTCAGGGTTTGGGGGTTCTAGGGTTCAGGGTTTGTGGGTATCTGGGATTTAGGATTTCAAGTCTTTTGGGATCACATCAATGCCGACACTGTTTTGTGTTCAGGGTTTCGGCGGGGTTAGGGTACAGGGTTTCCGGGTTTAGCACAGGTCTATCCTGATCCTTTGAGTCCCAGCAACTCGTTGGGCTTAGGGTTCAGGGTCTATGTATACTTATTGGAATACACATAGATCATACTTTGATCGATGCTGCACCTGGCAACAAGAGCTGGCGGGACTTGTTTACAAAACCATCTTGCATGGCATTGTTGCAGCAATCTGACAGATCGATGGAAGAGTGACGGCCTCATGCTGGGGGGCCTTGGGATTGCATGTCGGCTTGTTGATTGTTCGAATTCATACGCTTGCAGCAGTGTCGCTTGTCATGTGAGTAAAATCTACAAGTGTAAAGTGCCCGCGAGAAGAGAGAGAGAGAGAGAGAGAGAGAGAGAGAGAGAGAGAGAGAGAGAGAGATATAGAGAGAGAGAGAGAGCGAGCGAGAGGGAGAGGGAGAGGACAGAGGGGACAAGGAGGAGCAGGGTTTATAGGGTTTAGGGTTTAGGGTTTGGGGTTGGGGTTTAGGGTACATGGCATCCTTGGATTGTGTATTGCAGTGCTTTGGGGGTTGCAATGCTAGTGTATCGTAAACTATACGATCGACTGCTATATATATATATATGTACTCTGTATCTGTACTATGTCATAAACTACTAATACTACTACTGCTGCTGCTCCTGCTACATTGCTATATATTGCAATGCTGTATATTAATATAATTATACATATATAGATGAGTACTATACACTATACTATACCACCACCACCACCTTAACTACTATATATACTATGCATGCCACTATACCACTGTAACACTACACCGCTACCAGTATCACTGCCATTATTTACTACGTCGCTGCTCGAATCTTGATTTGATGGTTGTCATTCCCTAGATACCCCACACCCTATAATAACAAAGGCTTGTTACATGGACGCCAACCCCAGTCGAAGAGATTGGTTCAGGGGTTTCGGAGGTTCCGAGTTTGGGCTTTAGGGTTGCAGGTTTTAGTACTACTAGGTATACTACTACTAGTACTACTACGACTACTACTCCATTAGTACTGCCACGACCTTCTAATATTACTATACTACTCTTATATTGTAAGTTCTCTGCTGCACGATACTTGTACACATGAGCCGCTCTATTCAGGATGGGATTGGATGGATGCTGGATCCCATGGGCCTTATCGGATCATGCCGCCGCTTGCTTCATTGATGGATTTCGGACCCAGATATACCCGAACCCTGAAGAAGCCGATTGTAGACCCCCAAACCCAATTAGTTCGCACAGCTTAAATCATGCTTTCCGGTTTCGGATATGGTTTCCGGTTTGCTACTATTATACCACTAGGACTACTATATACTATTCGATCTTACTATATACACTATAATACTACCACTACAACTACCACTACGACTAGCACTGCCACTACCACGTACTATACCACTATACCACTACCTATATATACCACTACGACTACTATACTTCTTCGATCTTCGACTACTACTATAATGGTGCTACCATTTCTTCTTCTACTTCTATTCTACTCTACTATAGACTATACTATACTAGACTATACTATACTACTACTATACTAGCTAGCTAGTACTATATAACACTATATACTATACTAGTACTAGTGCTACTAGTACTAATAGTACTACTAGTACTCCTGCTACTACTACTACTACTACTACTACTACTACTACTACTACTACTATATTACTATTAGTACTACTAGTACTACTACTACTGCTACTACTACTACTATATACTACTACTATTACTACTAGTACTACTACACTACTACTGCTACTACCACTACTACTACCACTATACCACTATATTACTACTATTATGGTAGTACTACTATACATTACCATAAATGCAGTCGTGGCCCATCCACTGAGGAACCGCATCTCGATGCTTCGCTGAGCTCGCAGAGATTGGTTATCCTGATGACGAGATTATTATATATGGATCCATGCTTGGCTGCAATGTAATTGCTGTGTGTTGCAAGCATTCAGTGTTCGATGTGTAATTGAGCAGTCTGTTAAGTGCCGACACGGTTTCACTATCTCGCGATCCGGAACGGGCACGTGCAAAACATGTTTTTGCATCACAGCGGGGCGAGCGTGTATCAGCGTGTATCTGCGTGTATGTGATGGTAAATAACCACCGAATAGCGTGTATCAGCGTGTATCTGTGTGTGTCCCATGATCGCCATCTCGAGGCTGAGCTCGAAACATGTTCGGATGTGAAACATGACCATTTGTAGCTTCTTCGAAAGATCACCCTCTGAAAATAGGCTACTGTTCGACTATTTTAACACTCGTGCTGCAATCGCTGCTTTTGCTAGCATGAGCGACTCCTCATGGGCTGCCTGGGGTTGGGTCGACCGTAGTCGCCCTGCCGACGAAAGGGAAGTGCTTTGGGAGCAGTGGGGCCAGTGGGCTGACTGGTGGGGGCCAAAGGAAAAGGCCGAAGAAGGCCGGGGGCGGCGAATGTTTATCGCTGACTTGCAATTGCAACCTGCACCACGACACAGTGTGTTTGTATATAATATACCTATATACATGTACATATATATGCATGCTTCCTTTGTGTCTGTCTGCTGCAGGCACCACGGAAGCCCAAAGTGCCGAGAAGGGCAAAAGCCAGGACAAGGGACAAGGAAAAGGAAAGAAAGGCAGCACTCCAGGAACCACGGCCGAGAAGGGCCAGGAAAAGGGAAAAGGAAAAGGAAAGGGCAAAGCTGCAGCCGAGAAGGGCCACGAGAAGGGAGGAAAAGGAAAGGAGGAAGGCTACACTCCACGAACCACGGCCGAAAAGGACCAGGAGAAGGGAAAAGGAAAGGAAAAGGGCAAAGCCGCAGCCGAGAAGGGCCAGGAGAAGGGAAGAGGAAAAGGCAAAGAGGAAGGCGGCACTCCAGGAACCACGGCCGAAAAGGACCAGGCGAAGGGAAAAGGAAAAGCGAAGAGCAAAACTGCAGCCGAGAAGGGCCAGGAGAAGGGAAGAGGAAAAGGACAGGAGGACGGCACTCCAGGAACCACGGCCGAGAAGGGCCAAGAGAAGGGAAAAGGAAAAGGAAAGAGCAAAGCTGCAGCCGAGAAGGGCCACGAGAAGGGAGGAAAAGGACAAGAGAAGGGCAAAGCTGCAGCCGAGAAGGGCCAGGACAAGGGAAAGGGAAAAGGAAAGGAGGAAGGCGACACTCCAGGAGCCACGGCCGAAAAAGACCAGGAGAAGGGAAAAGGAAAAGGAAAGGAAGGCGGCACTCCAGGAACCACGGCCGAGAAGGGCCGGGAGAAGGGAAAAGGCAAGGAAAAGGGCAAAGCTTCAGCCGAGAAGGGCCAGGAGAAGGGCAAAGGAAAGGGAAAGGAGGAAGGCGACACTCCAGGAGCCACGGCCGAAAAAGACCAGGAGAAGGGAAAAGGGAAGGAGAAGGGCAAAGCCACAGCCGAGAAAGGCCAGGAAAAGGGAGGAAGAGGACAAGAGAAGGGCAAAGCTGCCGTCGACAAAGGGCAGGAAAAGGGAAAGGGAAAAGGAAAGGAGGAAGGCGACGCTCCAGGAACCACGGCCGAGAAGGGCCGGGAGAAGGGAAAAGGAAAAGGAAAGGAAGGCGGCACTCCAGGAACCACGGCCGAGAAGGGCCGGGAGAAGGGAAAAGGCAAGGAAAAGGGCAAAGCTTCAGCCGAGAAGGGCCAGGACAAAGGCAAAGGAAAAGGAAAGGAGGAAGGCGACACTCCAGGAGCCACGGCCGAAAAAGACCAGGAGAAGGGAAAAGGGAAAGAGAAGGGCAAAACCACAACCGAGAAAGGCCAGGAGAAAGGCAAAGGAAAGGGACAGGACAAGGGCACTCCGGGCAAAGCTGCCGTCGAGAAGGGCCAGGAAAAGGGAAAAGAAGAAGGAAAGGGCAAAACAAAGAGCACTGCACGAACACCTGCCCAGAAGGGGGGAGGCGAGAAGATGGGCTTGTGCACAAAAGAGGGCTTCGAAGCTCTGTTCGGTGTGCCTGCGAAAGGCCAGCAAGAAAGCCCGCAGAAAGCTGTGGGAGGCCGGGGGGCTCATGTCTTGGCATGCATATATCGTATACATGTATACACACGCACACACATGCATGTGATATATTGTATATACACATGACATGCATGCTGCTTCGTGAGGTTAATAAAATTGTGCCTCTTGGGCTGGTCGTATAATATTGCAACTAAGGTGGCCGAGGCTCGAATGAAGGACAGGCTGTCCTCAATCAGCAGAAGAGATCCTGGGGCGAGGCTGGTGGAAAGAGCGAATCCAAAGGCCCCTCTCGAGGGTCTGGGTCCTTGGTTTCGGAAACCTTAAACCCCTATAATTTATAAGCCCTAGACTCAGACCATTCTCATGCTGGGTCGTTTTTTCAACTTCCGATCTTGGTCTTTCTCAAGACCTGTCTGTTTCTGTGTCCATCAGGCAAAACAGTGGATCCCCAGCAGGAGGCGGAGTCCAAGAGGTCGCTTGGCTGAAATCTTCAAAAGTCGTTGCTGCTGCCCGCAACACATGCACTTAAGGCCACGCCGCACCGACACCGCTGACTCATGGGGGACTGAAGCATCGGACTTGGAGCCATCACCGGCCGATTCGAGCACTCCCAGAAAGAAGGGTTTCGTCTTCAAGGGCAACCCGAATGATGTTATTTGGCTCAATTGAATTCCATTCCTGGCCTTATTTGCACCTTTGCTTATAATCCCCAGACCCTAGGCCCCACGAACCGCTGGAGGCTCGGAGTCTGTCGGAGCAGGAGATCAAGGAGATCGAGGTGGCTTGCTTCCATCCATATTATTATAGTAACCTCGCAGTTTAGTTCAAGGCTCCTCGCACGACTTGGTGACTCTAAGGCTTTGGAACGACCCGAGGATATCGATCTGGTTGAACGGAAGCGGCTCAACGAGGGCCTCCGACGCCGCATGAAGAATGCACAAGGTTCGCTTTCATGCTTAGGGGGTTATAGGGGTTTAGGGTTTAGGAATACTTCTACTTCGATCTGCTATATATACGAGGACTACGCAAAGGATTGGTTGAGCAGTGGCAGTCGGCGGTGTCCCCGCAGGACAAGTGCCCAGGCATCACACTAAACCCTAAACCCCTTAAAGCCTCAAAAAATCTTAAAACCTTAAAACCCAATCCTGAACCCAGGTTTGCCTTCCTCAAGGCATATCTGTTAGATCGCGATATGACGGCCATCGAGATCCAACCGTACTTCGAAGAGCCGCTGGTCCAAACACCCTTAAACCCGAAACCCCTAACCCTCGCTGCAGCTCATCCAAGGCTCTCGGAGCAAAAGAACACAGAAAGGTTTATCGAACTCCCACTATGCGAGATCAAGGAGAAGTACCTTCACCTCCCAGGAGGGGAGAAGTTTGTGGAGGACCTGCAAAAAAGTGCTCGCCCGAGATTCCGGAGCTGACTTGTTCCTTTTCGGTTTGGGGTTTAGGGCTTTAGGGTTAGGGTTTTCTAAATAGATCCCATGCAGGCCAGAAGGGCAAGGAGCACCCCCAGACTACGGACCCCAATTGGAGAATCTACAAGATCTTTAAGTGCATCGACAACCTGAGACGCCAGACTGCATTCTAGTGCTGTTTGCTTGCCTGTGCACATCGATCTGATACGTCTGCACCTATAAAAGAATGCCGCCGAGATTCCCAGATCAACCGCAGCGGCAGCCGCACCAGTGCGAGTATCACGCCGTCGCAGAACGGCAAAGAACGCCAGGCCCTGGCGGAGACACTTGAAATGA
>CAJNDT010000409.1:0-45000 GCA_905221615.1 Symbiodinium sp. CCMP2592
CTACTGCTGCTGCTGCTGCTACTACTACTACTACTACTACTACTACTACTACTACTACTACTGCTACTACTACTACTACTACTACTACTACTACTACTACTACTAGGGTTTCTTTACTTGGTTTTTCGCTGTTGTACCGCACTGTTCCTTCTCTTGATCATGTGACTGTACAGATATAGTCATGTAGTCAATGAACTGATGGAATGACAAAACGTCGTGAGCCTGAACACACTGCTGCTGGAGGCAACCTCGTTGGGTTTCGAGTTTCTACTGTTGCTTAAATTTGTGTTTCGGCTGGTTCTTTTTCACAAGCTTTCAGCAGCTGCGGGCAGTGTGTGTAGAGAGTGGATCGGATCGATGGATATCCCGCAGTACTGATGGCCTTACCTTCTGTTGTTGTTGCTTCTCCGAAACTGGGATATCCTCGTGATTAGTTTCCGTTTACGTCCCTGCGGAGCTGTCACTTGCGTGCCATGTGGATGACAAGTACTACTACTACTACTGCTACTACTACTACTACTACTACTACTACTACGACTACGACTACGACATCAGTACACGACGACGACGACTACTACTACTACTGCTGCTACGACTACGACTACGACTATAACTATGATTACTCCTACCGCCACTCCTAGTTGCTGCTATGGCTGCTGTCGATGCCGCCGCCGCTGCTAGTAGTAGTAGTAGTAGTAGTAGTAGTAGCAGCAGTAGTAGTAGCAGTAGTAGTAGTAGTGGTAGTAGTAGTAGTGGTAGTAGTGGTAGTAGTGGTAGTAGTAATCGTCGTCGTCGTAGTAGTAGTAGTAGTCGTCGTAGTAGTAGTTGCAGGAGTACGAGAGCTTCGGCCAGGGAAGCTCTAGGATCAGGGAAGGCAAGGCTCGCAGCGATACCGCCGGCAAGTGTGGCAACACCCTGCAACGTCAGCGGAGGTTTTGGCTTTCAGGGTTTCCGTGCCAGCATCGAGGTGATATGTTCTGTCGCACGGAGATGGTGCCTTCTGTGGATGGCGATGACTCTTGCCGCGAATGGAGCGTTTCGGGATGTGGGTTTCGGAGCAAAAGTCGTCACTGCTATTATAGTATTCATTGAGCAGGTCTGCCGTCCATGTGTTGCCGGGACGGACATTGACTAGTCTACAGTCACCGGCAACCGAACGTACCACACATGACATTACGTCTGAGGCCACCCTCTTGTTGCTGTTCTTTGTGTGCAAATGTGCATCTCACCGTACAGCTGCCTGTATGCACAGTCATACATTCGTCTGTGCTAGGTATTTTTTGCAGCCGCTTCAAGAGCCACACACGTCTAGAGTTCAGCACGCTTGAAGATTCCGGCTTCCAATCGACCTCCAGGAAATTTTCATGAAGATCGGAATCGACGGAGGCGACAACCTTGCGACCATTGCAGAGACGGTCGAGGTGTGGTTGCCGCAGCTTTTGCTTTCGCGTGAATGAGGGTTACAGGGGTCCAGAATTGTTCGGAGATCTTCGGAAGCATGTTGCACATCGACTTTGAAAGTAACCAGCAGTGCTTTGCGCAGACAAGGCTCGGGCACGCGTCAAGCCGGAAGCTTACGAGAAAGCCAATGTGAAATGCCCCACTCTGAAGAAGGTGGGACAGGACTGCTGGGCATGGGATCTCGTTCAGAGGCTGTGGCTCTTCTGCTCTTTTGAGCTGTTTACGCAGTTAGCCACAGCAATGCCAAAGAGTCATCGGACTGGTTGGCTGCAGGCTCGCATCTAGCGCTGGCCAGGAGCACGGGACGTTTAGCTGACGCTCATGATGCTCAGGCCATTGGAAATGGAGACCAGCTCATGTTGGTGATGCCTTCATGCTCTGGCTGGCCACGGGCACGGCTTGGACAGTCCATGTGGCCGGGCATTACGGAGGTGAGGCAGCTGATGCTCATGATGCTCGCCCTGGGCTGGGCTGTGATTGCTGAGCAGCCGGCCATGCTCAGCAGTCCTTTGCCAGCTTTCGACTTGCTGCCGTCATATCATGCAGCTGCATGCTTACACCTGCCGCGTTCTTCCGCCGCCCCTCCTGATCGCGAGCTCGGTGCTGTGCCTGGAAAGGAGTTCGAACATGTGTCTCATGATGTGGAGAGCTTGGATGGCCAAAAAATGGACAACCGTTGTCCCGCCCATGCCTCTCGCCTGAAGACTGCTGTGCCCAAGTCTTTGGTGCAAGTTGGCTCATGACGGCCTGTTTCGATATAGATCCTAAATAGCCGGGGTTTAGTGGAAGGACACCGAAGTGAGGAAGCCCTACTTGCAGAAAGTTTCTCCAGGACGAATCTGGACCCTTCAGAACTACCTCGTTGTTTTCAGGAGTGGTAGTGCTGCGAAGCGCGAGGAGCGTTCGGAGTAGCTTCCGTCGGTTCGGGTCAGTGGTCGTACTGGCACCTGGGGCCTAGACATGCTTCGCCTAAGGTGACCTTCACCATGCGCATCCGTGAGAAGCTTGAGGCAAGTCTGACACCAGTTGGAGCATTGCAAAGCGCAGAGCCCGAAGTTAAGTGTTTGCCTCTACCAACGCAGGTGCTTGCAGCAGTGAGTGAAGTGTGCACTAATACTTCATGGACCCATACTGTTGTGTTCGTGGACAAACTGCCATGCATCCGCAGGGTTTTCAAAAGCTAGATCCTTGACACCATTACACACTACCCTGGCTGTGACTGCAGAATTGTGTCGGTGCGCTCCACGAAAAACAAGCTTGGCTATTCTATATTGCCTCTTGACTCTAGTTTTGTCTCGAGTATCCTCCAATGTAAACCAAAGCGATCCTCTTCTTGCCATGCCGTTGTTGCAGCAGGAACCACCTGCCATAGAATAATCTGAAAACATTTCACCCCAAATTGTGTAAGCTCGAAACGTACAATGAACCACAAGTTGTGATGCCCAAAAGGACCTCCCGACTAACTACGGAAATCATAGTTCCCCATGTATGCTTACACGAGTGTCTTGTGGTATCTGTTGCTTGCTGGAGGGGAACTAATCTTAGTAGTGTATGTGCCCTGTTGTCTTTGGTGAGGTACTCGCTCTCTCTCTCTCTCTCTCTCTCTCTCTTTCTCTGTCTCTCTCCCTCTCTCACTCTCTCTCTCTCTCTCTTTTTTTTGTTTCTCTCTCTCTCTCTATATGTCTGTGTGTGTGTATATAGTGAATATAGTGTAGATCTAGCAGATTACCCTTCAGTTCCCGGGGAAGCTGGCCCAGCAGGATTTCCCGGATACCGAAATCCTCCGTATCTTCCGCCGTCACCTTGGAACCTTCGTCAGCTTGGCCACCTTGGAGCGGGCCAGAGGCCCAGTTTAGGGCTTAGGGTCAGAGACCCGAAGGCTGGCAAAAGGTCAAGCTAGCGAAACCGACTGGTGAGAATGCAACCTTCATAAGTGTATTCTGACGTATAGGAGCAATTACACATGCTGAAGCCGTGCAGTACTGGAAGTGCGCTATACATTATGCAGGGTTGCGAAGCGGGGTCACCCGAACATCGCACTCAGGATGAGGAATGCTTTTGGGAGAAGGTCGCGGTAGCACGTAATTGTACTGCCTCGCCGTTTCATTGTTTGTTTGTGCTGTGTTGTGTTGTTGTTGTTGTTGGTGTTGTTGCTGTTGAAGCTGTCTTTGTCTCTGTTGTTGCTGCCGCTGCTGCTGCTGCTGTTGTTGTTGTGGTTGTGGTTGTGGTTGTTGTTGCTGTTGTTGTTGCTGACAGTGGTGGTGGTGTTGTTGTTGTGGTTGTGGTGGTGGTTGTGGTTGTGGTTGTGGTTGTGGTTGTGGTTGCTGCCAGTGGTGTTGTTGTTGTTGCTGCCAGTGGTGGTGTTGTGGTTGTTGTGGTTGTTGTGGTTGTTGTGGTTGTTGTGGTTGTTGTGGTTGTTGTGGTTGTTGTGGTTGTGGTTGTGGTTGTGGTTGTTGTTGTTGTTGTTGTTGTTGTTGTTGTTGTTGTTGTTGTTGTTGTTGTTGTTGTTGTTGTTCAGTGGTGTTGTTGTTGTTGTTGTTGTTGTTGTTGTTGGGTAGCGGTGGTGGTGGTGGTGGTGGTGGTGGTGGTGGTGGTGGTGGTGGTGGTGGTGGTGGTGGTGGTGGTGGTGGTGGTGGTGGTGGTGGTGGTGTTGGTGTAGCAGTAGCAGTAGCAGCAGCAGCAGTAGTAGCAGCAGTAGTGGTAGTAGTGGTAGTAGTAGTAGTAGTAGTAGCAGCAGTAGTAGTAGTAGTAGTAGTAGTAGTAGTAGTAGTAACAGACGTAGTAGCACAAGTAGTAGTCGTAGATATAGTTGTTGTATTTGCAGTTGTAATGATTTTGTTCACTGTTTCATGTGCCTTGTCTTTGCATTGATCTTTATTTGGAGCTTTCAGCGAGAATATTTTGCTTGGAATATGAGTTGTAGGCCGCAGTACGGGTTTTACAATAGAGTTGAAGTGCCATAAAAATTGAAAACCAGTGCAAAATGTGCATACGTGGAACATGATTGTTCCATGACTCTAGGGCTTTTTGCGCTGACACGGCGCAATCTTGACTCAGTCGCAGATTCCAGAATTATGCCGTTACGTCCGGTTGATGAGACCGGATATCAGTGTCCAATGCAAGCCTCTGAGTTGAACCTGTTTTTGCATGGACAGCCAGCGCCACCTGCTGCCTTTGCGTAAGGTTTAGGATCATTCATCTCGGACTATGGAAGTACTTTCGTCATCAAGGCTTGCGTCAGAATCATGGAATCAATCCTGGAGAACCCTTTTTGGCAAAGGTTTTCCATGCGCGCACACACACACACACAACACACACACACACACACACACACACACACACAGCCGCGCGTGCGCGCGCCGTGCTGGCACACAACGTGATATGTGCACATGCTCAATTGTTCACGTGTGTGCACGTACGTTTATACACGCGCTTCAGCCTTGGGGCCTTGACATGCAGTCCTCCATCCAAGTCTTTAAGGCCGAAGTGATGCGCAAATTCTTCGCGGTGCACAACTGGCAGGCAGGTGACCGGACGGAAGCCTGCAAAGCGGTTTGTTCTTGACACGACCTGCTGTATAATTCCTGCCGCAACATCCGGCAGAGGGTTGCCTGATGCTTCAGAGTGCAATATGGGCTCGAGAGAGCATTCCGTTTCGAGGACGCTCTCCGTTTCCGACGGTGGTAGTGAAGGTGGAAACTCCAATTCGTGGTTTAGGGTTGGGTCAGGTGAAAGGTTTGTGGTTTCAAGTTGTTTAGGTTCAAAGGTTTCAGGCTTAAAGCCTTACAGGTTGAGGCTTAGGGTATTGCTCGGGCAGACACGACAACTGTCAGGATCTGGATGTGCTTTACCAACGAGGCTGGAACAACCCTGCCACGATGTGGCTTGTCGTGGATGGTCAGTAAAAGGGCTAGCCTTCAGGGGTGGCTGCCGCCAGCCTTAATCCACTCTAGGCCCGTCCAGACAAGGCTGCTCCTTGAATTTGAGCCATTTCCAAGGTTCCGATGGCCCAGAGAAGGCATCACAGACTACATCTTCCAGTACACGGGCGTCCAGGCCAGGCGTTCAGGAGCTTTGGGCAGTACACTTCATGAATGCAGCTGCGAAGGGTGGCAAAAGAGTCTTGCCTTGTGCTCCTCTGTCCATGTTGGTCGCAGAGTCTACCAGCCTGGACTTGGAAGAAACATAGTTGCTTACCCCACCAACGGCCTTGCCCAATGGGTTTTGATTTGACGCTGCTAGGGGGTCTTTAAACTTGACCAGGTCGCATACTTCTTCCACCTTTTCAACACCTTCACCAGGCAAGAAGACATGCAAAGTATATGTGCGCAGCGCCCCGAGGGATCCTGTGTGAAACAAGGATCTTCCCTGCGAAAGGTGGGTTCTGATCCCTGCTCTTCTGAGCATCATCGTCTACGTGATGAGACAGACTGGGAAGCTTGATCGTCCGCAGGCCATGCCTCGAATGCGCTCGGGTCTCGAGGCTTTTAGCTGAATATCCCATGCTCCAGAGATGCACGGTTATCTAGGGAGGGCTTTGGGACATTTTGTATTTGCTCTTATTGGGCTGAAGAGGATCTTACCTACTAATATTTTTCAATGGCTTTAAAAGCACCTCCTAGTTATCTGAATCAGGGGCAGAAGCCCGAAGCCTCGGATTGCTTGCTGTACTTGGATCCCCAATACCTAGCCTTTAAACTTTTCGGGTTCTTATAGTTTAGTAGGAGTCGGAAAGTTTAACCTTTTATGTCCGTGGCTTATTGGGGTAGTAAGTGTAGCAACCTGAAGCGTTTCGTGCAGCACCATAACAGCCGGGATGTGCCGGGAGCCCTTTGTCCAGCTCCGCGTTCGAATTGACACCCAGAGGGCCCCATGTCGCTTAACTAAGGGAATATACCTTAAATTATAAGGGGCCTCATATTATGATTTAAGCTATATTCCTCAATTAAGGGGTATTGGACTCTCTGGGCAGATCACTCTCATGGATTCCATCTTCGGCGGCATTCTGTGTATTTGGACGACTTGCTTCCTCGCTACCTGACGGCAAAAAGATCTTTCCACGACCTGCGTCTTCATACAGCGTTGAGTCTGCAGACCGGTTGGATTAGCGTGCTGCCCCGTCCGCAGGCAATCTTTGTATAACGAGTCGTCAGGTTTGGGTCGGGCTAGGAGAAGACGGTTCTGGCAAAGACACTTGCGGCAAGGCTCGCTATGAGCAGCTGCTGAACCTCAAAGTCTTCCGCTGGGGAATGAGACATGTACACGACGAGGTTGTACCTGCTGCTCGGCTGAAGTCTGAATCCGATGCTGAAAGACATGCATTCTTTTTGCCATGAGTTTATGTCGCGTGGAAGCGACAGTTTGGGCTTGGAAGCGCCGAGTCGAACAAGACATCAGGGGCTGAGTTCGATGCGATGCATCCTCGTTTGAAGACGGTGGAAAATTACCAGGCAGTAACCGCAGATAGAGAGAGAGAGAGAGAGAGATCACCAAGTCACTCGAGCAAGCTTTGCCTGGCCTCCGGCCACAAGTTTAGAAGCAACCTTGCTACCGATGCAGCGAGGTCAGAAAGGCCTTCAGCGACGAGTACCGAGGGACTGCTTGAAATGGCTGCAGTGTCCGAAGACTTGCACAGCTGAGTGTCATCCCTGTTAACTCTGACCTTCGGATGTACATAAGAAGACTGCTGGATTAACTCTCTCGCCTGGCACGAGCTATGTCAAGTCCTCGGGCATGTCGTTCCAGGATCCAGAGTGCATACCTTTGTGAATAGAAGTCGTGGATATCATGCCATCCGATGTTTTACAACACGGGATCACTGTGTTTGCTACATGCCGATCTACTGGCTTTGCTTGATGACAGATCCACAGGCTAAGATTTGAAGCACTTCCTCATTCTCTGACTCCAGGACCGCTCTGGAAACTCTGCAGAACCTCTTTCACTGGTTCCTGTGTGCCCTGTTCATCTTGGAGACGATCTCCGTCGTATACTACCTCACCGAGTTGCGGAAAGAAGTGCGCGACGACTCCGATGGGAAGACCTTTGGAATAGACAACGAGACACTGCTTGATCTGTACAAGTATGTTCCTTGGACCAAGTTCCCACAGAAAAACAATACAACTTCATGGGGTAACTAAGAAGGAAAGGAGCCGAACACCTGGAGTTTCTGGATTGTTTTCAGAATCTGCGTGCGATGCTTGCTCGGTCCGATGATACATCTGCCGATTGTTTCATGTGTTGTGCATTGCTGTGCCATAGACTTGTCGTCTTAAGCATGACTGCCATGCTGGGAAGGTCATCACGATCAACATCAAGGTAGTGGACATGGTATGGACGCCGCTGTCCACTTGGCTTAGCATCTTGTCACAATCAACGCGTGGTACTGGAGATGGCCCGGCTGTGATGAAGGGTTTAGGGTGGAAAGACAGCCTCTCGAAATTCTTGCAATATATAAGGGTTATGTATGGTAAGTTATCGTACGTAGGTATGTATGTATGTATGTATGTAAAGATGTGTTACGTGGAATGGGCGACGGAGGAAAGTCCGCAAACTCGGCACCCACACCCACGTGAAATCAAAGGCATCATGTTGGAGAGGGGCTTTGTGAAGTCAGGATATCCCGGTTTCGATCTATTGAGTCGGAGTTTGAAAGATTTCTTTATCCGTACCTTCAAATTCCGATGCTTTCGGGAGGGAGCCTCTGCTCCAAACAGGCCGCACCACTCCCAATCCCACAGCAAACTGAGGCTCTTGATGCAAAGATCACGAACATCCTCCCAACACCGGCCCGAACTGACACTGAATGTTGCGAATGATCATCTTGCGAACAATGCGTCTGGCAAGAACCTCACAGCCAAACCACGCAGCCTACAACTAACATGACTTTCGAGCCTAAAGCCTGCACATTCCCTGCACCCAAGTCCCAGCCGAAGCAGCCTAGACTCTACACCCCGCAAGAATTAGGAAGTTCCGAGTTATCGTGTTGCCGACTCTTTGAGGTAGGAAGGAGAACTTCCGGACGGATGTCGAGATGAAGTCTGCCATGGTTGTGAAGCTTTATGCCGTGAAGTTTCTGGGTGAAGATTACTGTTTTCTCAATGCTCTCAGTCATGGGGTTTTGAGGGCGTCGGGTGGGAATAGCAAAGCTCTTGTGCAAGTCTGGCCATGAACAGCTTACAGCAGGCGACCTCTGAACTTCCTCGGGGGACAGGGTAGCGACGGAAATCTCAAATGTGGGAAAGCCAGAAAGCGACGAAATGCCAGAAGCGTACCCATCGGCCTTGCCAAGATAATAACATCTGATTTCGGTGTCGGGTACCCTCGCCCAACACTACTTCGACATAAACTTTTAGAAAATGGCAGCGCGCAGCAGAGCTCGTTCAGAATCCTCGAAGCCGTGCCACGGCGCCCGAGGTTCATGGTGTACTATTACCCTTTCGCTTACACGATACTCATCCAGCCCTACGTAGAGGGCTGTGATACCGACGACCCCGGCAACTTCCGAGGCCAGAGAGATGGGCTTAGGGTTGAGGGGAAAGGGTTTAGGGTTATGGGGTTTGTTTGGGGGGTTCGATTGAGGGTTAAGAGACCTAAGGGTTTAGGGTTATGGGCCAATGCGGTTTAGGGGTTTCGGTGTAGGGCCTTCAGGCAGGTTCCCAGTCCGTAGGCCCCCTGATTCTTCGAAGATTCGGGACTGAGAAGGCGAACCATGTGGGTGGTTGTCAAAAAACGGCTCCTTTTTGGGGTCCTGGTTATAATACGACACCTAATATTTAGGGTACCTAAAAGGGGACCCGAATTTTTGACAACCACCCATGTGGCTAAAGGTTGGCTTAGAGACAGCCACCCTCACGACGTCGGGAGCGTCAGCTCCCATAGCAAAGCACGAGGGAAAACTCGAATCTGTAACCCGAGACCCCAAACCCTATACAAACACCGCGTGAATGACAGGCTGGCTAAACTTCCTATCATTCCGCACCGTGCAGGGAGAGCCGAAATTCAGTGTTGCCCCAAGCCCAAATCTAGAGCGCAAGACCTCATCTGTCCAAGTCCGAGTTGTGAGAGCATCAGCCCGTACTGTCCAGGCTGTCTCGTGAAGCTCCGCCAGGATCTGCAAGTGCTTTTCCTGACGCAGGCGCGGTAGCGGCTGTCTCGTGCTTGGAGCTGAAGACTGTCGCCAAGTGTAGACGACCCTCGAATCCTGAAGTGTAGGCATCAAATCCCGTGCATACAGCCAGGCGACCTTTCATATGAAATGCTGGTGAAGGTTTAAGGTGTCGGGTTGCGCTGTGTGGGCAGCAGTCGAGTTCGGGCTGCTGCAATTGGTCGCATCGCGGCGATTTGCATGTTGGAGGGAAGAGGTTAGGGCGTTTAGGGTGGTCTCCAATGCACAGTACTTTGATCTCAGTAGAGACACCAGCATCTTGATTCTGTGCAGAAGCACAGGCAGGCTGTTGTTGACAATTTACGCTGGCTGAAACACACCCTGGATGTCAAGAGCATGGGCCATATGTTTATGGGCTTGGGATAAGCACAGCAAACCGGCAGCATGGAATGCTTGGCAACAAGTCCGAAGCTTCTCAGTGCACTCAGCTTTTTCCCAGGCAGCGTTCAAAGCCTTTGAAGTTGTCCTCTCGGTTGTGATGACCTACTGGACAGTCCGGTCCGAGTTACAGAACCGTCGACCCCAAGCTGCAGCATTGGTTGTGAATCATGGGTTCAGGGTGTGTCGGTGTAGTCGACAGGGGCTCGGCGTGATGTGCAAGATTGGGTTGCACGGTGAACGCGCTCGATTCTGTGATTAATGATGCTCTCTCTGTCCCTACCGTGGGTTACACGCAATAGTGTATGATTGTTGTGGTCTTGCAGTTCCTCAAATTAAGTTTTCCTCAAATAGCATCCGCATCACGCATGCCAATCCAGCCATCGTCCGTATGCAGATTCTGTGATTACGCCCGTGCTGTGTTGAATCTGTGACTACGAAAACACCACCACATCTAAGGACAGAACAGAAACTTGACCTATTTGGAGCTGCAGGCGTGCGTTCCCCCTGAGCGAGCACCCAAAACTGTCCAACACCGCGATGTAAGGCAGAAGTTGTCAAATCCCTGGCTAAGTAGTTGGATAATGCTAGTCGCTACAGGCATGAGGGAATCGAGTTGAAAAGGTGAGCTCACTCGTAAATTGTCAGGCCTCGGTCCGAATTTCGGCTTGAGATCGCTATCAAACCTAAACCTGAAGTCCAAACGTCGTCTGTGAAGAACCGGCCCCCTGAACTTAGGTGGCATAGGGAGGTCCGCCGTTCTTGAAACAAGTGATTTTGGTGTGTTGTTGTCGAAGATGCTACCCATTCGTCCGTGCCGAAGTCACACCCGACATCGATTTTCGCTACATTGCCATGGTGCTTGTTGTGCGTAGAAGCTTGTGCCTAGCGGAAGGAGCGACTGTTTCGCACTCTGGCAGGCAATGATGCCGGAATATGGTGAAGCCGATCCTTGTCGCAGATTCAGTGTGTGCTGTGAGATAGCTACCTATAGGCCTGCTGAAAAGTGACGGTGCATAGATGTTTATGGCAGGACCAAATTGAGGACTACATGCAACTGGCCCTCAACTTTGGCTTCATTTCAATGCCGCCAGTCTGGGAAAGCCCTCGCCGATACGACCTTCAGTTGTTTCGTACTTTGCTGTTGCAGTCTGTCTTTCGCAGCTGCTTGTTCGCGTAGATGCAAGCATACGTCTGAAGCCTCACAAGCTCTAGGCTGCCTTTAGCAAGTGCTGTAATCGGGTCCACCACCAGAAGCAGTGCTGAGAAGCCTGCATGCATCGGCCCCAAAACCTCGAAAACAGTCCCCGATCACTGCAACGTAACCACCAAACGAAAAACCATTCATGTTGAAGACTCTGTTCCTTCATCCTGCACTCCCCCTCTCGCAACCCAAGCCTGAGGCCCGCCAAAAGAGGTCTATTCGGCCTCTTGTTCTCCTCTACTCAGTTACGATTGACCACGAGCACAAAGGTAGGGGAACTGCAAAAACACAAAACCGGGCGATCTTCTTTCTGCGCAATATAGTCGACGGCCGAAAACAAGAACAAGCGTGAATAAGGCCCAGGAAAGAGCATTATGGAGGTTCGCCTGGTTAAATCCAGCACAACTTTATGTCTTGGCTTCAGGAACTCAAAGGGTCCACGTCTGAAGTGCCAACCAAGCGTAGATCCTGCACCTTCGCACTGAAGCTTAGCAGGTGCATATACATACATGCATGTATATATATGTATATATATATATATATATACACGCATTCATATACATAATTGCATAACAATGTGTGTGTGTATATATATATATATATATATATATAAATTAATATACATTTTATATGTATATTTATATGTATATACATATATACATACATATATACAAATGTACATATATACATATATATATATATCTATGTATATATATATGTACATATGTATATATATATATATATATATATATACACGTATTTTTATATTTAGATCAGCGGACCGTTAAGAGTACGCCACAGCTTCGCAGCACAGGTTCGGAGTGACCTGTCCTGTCATTTGCATCCTCTGCTTCTTATCAAACTTCGTCATCAAGAAGCTCATGGCCTACAAGATCTGCTATGCGCACCAAAGAGCGCCTGATCAGCAATAGCCTAGCCGGCTTTGCGGTTTAGGGTTATTTGAAGTTATGTGGTTTAGGTTTAAGGGCTTGCAGCTTTAAGGATGCAATCCTTGCGGTTTAGGGTTTAGCTTGATAAGGTTTAGACCTTATAAGTCTGAAGGGTTTAAGGGTTTAGGACACAGGCTGGATTGAGCCATCTTTTAAGACGGTCACAACAAGGCACGGGTTGTATTTAATTAGTTTATGCACTGGCCAACAGAGTGATCGCCCACAACTTGTTCACGGCCTGGGTTCAAAAAAATCCCGGCGGTCCAGTCACATGCAGTTGTTTCATCCTATTTAAGTTTGGCTTGGTTGGGTAGGTTACGCTCGAGGTTTGAACGTGTTCTCGGACAGCATAGGACGCATGAAGCTGACCTGCCCGGTCCTTCCTGGGGCTGTCGCACCCCTTTTCTGCATCCAGGGGAGCGCGTTCTCGGCACTACCCGGTCCCTCACGGACAGACACACAGACAGAGACAGACAGAGACAGACAGAGACAGACCGACAGACAGACGGACGGACGCACGGACCGACACACAGACAGACAGGCACAGAGACACACACACACACACAGACACACACACACACACACACACGCTCACCCACCCACACGCTAAAAAAAGAAAGAGAGAGAGAGAGAGAGAGCTGCGGACCAGATAGGCGTTCCCTGCTTCGGTTCTGCTTTAGGTGTCTTGCCTCCTACAGCCCTATGCCCCAAACAGAACCGTGTAAACCCGAGGTGATTCCCAGGGTGGAGGAGGGCATCGGCTCCTGGAGCCACATCTTGACATTCATTGCCTATATCGGGGTCACAGTCACCTGCTACATCGCATCCCGGCTCGAAGATGGCGGTGTTTGGGTTTGTTCTGACGCCGTTAGGCGGCACTAGCTTCACAGTATGTGCTGTGAGGGGCTTGCAGGGTCCAACTTCCGGGCGAAGTAGCGAGCCTGTTAGAAAAAAGCTTGGATCCACATGGCCAGTTCCACCTCCAGGAAAATCTTAATAGGGGTTAGTTGCCGTGGGGTTTCGAAGTAGTCCGACCTGGCAACCGGGTCCTGTTGATGCCACTTCCTTGTCGAAGGTCTTCTTCGTGTTCAACTTTGAGGACCTCTCTTTCAAATACAAGCTCATCGCCTTCATCCTCAGTGAAAAAGCACCATGGTCTTCATGGCCTTAGGCGGGTCGATAAGCATGTGGGCTATGTTCAGCCCTTGGGCATCACCCGCAGCCTTGACACATTCAAGAGCAGGCTCCGGCACAACTAGGTAGTTCGTGCTGGCATGCCTGTGTCAAAAGCACACGCAGGGCGTCTGCGGACATCAGCTCGTTGTAGACCGTACGCCTTTCATTTCAATCAGCATTTCGATCCGGATCCATTTCTGCGGAACTTGCGATCCGAGTCTTGAATACGTGATTGGATTCAGTTTTCTGTCGCACCGAGTTTTCCGTGATCTCGCAGTTATGTCAGGCAAGCTGATGCATTCTGCTGCCGAGGCGATGATGGCATTGAAACGAGCCATGGAGGGGTTCTTCGGCGATAAGACAGTGGCGCAGATGCGGGTGGAGGAGCACAACGAAGAGGCTGACTATGGGCTGTGAACGGGAGCTTTTGTTCCGACAAAGCGATTGGTTTTTTCTCAGTCCCAGCTCTGCTCGCTGTTAGTTGTGTGTAGACGTACTGGACTATGCAACTCGTCTGCAGCGTTGTCTTTGAATTGCAACCTGCGCGCTTAGCTGCTCAGGTGCTGGACCGGGTGCTGGGGAAGCACACGGATTCCAATGGGGCACCTCAGTAAGCAAGAGCCATCCGTCTCGGGTGGCAATCTCGGTACAATACAGCCCCTGCTCGTTTTCTGTTTCGTGCTCGGGCTGTTTTGAATCAGCTCGCCTGCATCCATCTCGCCAGCCCATAGCTGCAACGCTCGCTGCAGCAGCCTCAATCATTTGGTAGCTCTGCACCCGTCGCCGTTGCTGCAAAGAGGATGTGGAAGAAACTGTCGAATAATGTAAGCACTACTAGCGGCAGCCTAATTCAAGCATGCTTCTGTGTGGGGACCCTTGGAACGGCATCTTTCAGAAGCGCACGACAGAAGAACTGTGGATTATGCCAATATGCTTCTATGAGACTTGTTGTCCAAACGTAGCAGCAGCATGATGTCAGTGTAGAGATGGCGCCGCTGGCACAGCAATTAGGCTCTCCAGCTCCGAAGTTTGCTTTGGTGCTTGCGTATATATAATCCGGAAGATGAGCGGAGCAGATAGACAAGCGGCCTGCTCCGGTAGCCTTAGAGCAAATGTTGGGATTCCCAGTCACTCTTCCATGCGTTTGGGTGCTAGCTGCTAGCGGGTCAAAATCTGCGACTTCTGCGCGCTACAGGTTCAGTATGCAGCATGTGGACTCCAACACCTGGTAAACGAGGAGATAGGCTCGATCCACATAGCCCGACCGATAGGCGCATTCTACTGATCTTCCATTGTCTTCGCATCCACGGCCACGCAGTTCTCGCGGAGCGCTATGTGGGACTGGGTGGAGTACATGCAATTTTTTACCTTGGCCTCAGAAAGCTTCGTGGATTGTTCGGCCTGTTCACTAGCCTGTGACGCTTTTCTGCTTGGTTTCTTCAAAGCCCACTAGCAGTAGCACGACATGCCACACACAGGGCTGAACGACAGCTGTCAGCCACGAAGCTTGAAGAAGACGACAGGTTGCACCCAACTCCGAGACGATTTCGTGCAGGATGGCCAAAGCATGCCAGTGGCCAAAGCATTCCACAGCTGCACGTCGTCTTATCGGAGCCCGAGTTGCTTGCAGGGTCTATGATCCTCTTCATGCTGGGACGTCTCAAATAGTCCTTGCCCCGATCTACATAGATCCTTATAAAAAATTTCTGCGAGAGACGGCTGGATCCTACAAGATTCCTCCCGGCACTTGTCCAACTTACCTTCAAATTCAGACTTGCGCGCTTGCAACACTACCGTCAAGGACTGGCCATGATGTGAGGTCGGAGCCTCTTTGTTCATTCACAGGTATCAGGTGCTTGCCATAAGAATATCCTGGCCTGACTCCGCAAGGATGCGCTGGACTTGCGAAGTGTTGTGTAATATAGGGGCCGAAATGAAAACAAATACTATTTTGGTGGGTTCCTTATTATATCTATAGTAAACTGGGCACCAAAACCCTATATTCTCATTATTAAGGCCCCTATAGTAACTTGTGTAAGGCAGGGTCTGCCTCGCTGAGCGACTAGGGGATTCATGTCGGACCTTGGGACTGGAGCACTGGATGCAACAGCAGAACTTGGGCGACGCTATTCACCACCATTCAGGAAATTCGTGTGTCGAAGGGGCTATATGCTGACATAGCTGGGAAGTAGCCTGGACTTGGCGTCATTTGAATCACTCATGGGCTTGCAGAGTTGCGATTGGCAGGCGGTTTTTGCGAGGGTGGAGCCTGGTTCGCGTGTTTAAATGCAGGACCGGGGCACGCTCGGAAGGAGTGTCGGGGTCGTGCAGATGAGGTCTTGAGCGTCATGCTGTCGATTTGCACACGAAATTTTGGGGCATGGTTTCGCAGCGTTTCTAGCTGAAGGCCGCAAGGTAGTTCCCCTTTGGGATCACCTTATAGCATTCTAAATATGATCTCCAAAAAGGAACTACTTCGGGGCCTTTGGGTAGCTGGAGGTATTGCGAGAAGTTGCCTCGATCTCAATGAAGTTTCAGGCTCAAAACGGGCCCCGGCTCCGACAAAAGTCGGCCCTTCCCATCTCCGCATCTCTTCACAATTTTGCTCTAATGATAAGATTAAAATTTTAAAGAAGCAAAAATAACACTATTAAACATAATAGTAATAGGAATAGTAATAACAAGAATATGGTCTCCAGTTCAAGTATCGCAAGCGTTCACGTGCCCCCGACCAAGCTCAACGCAACCCGTTCTCAACACCAAGCTGCTTCCGAAAAGCAAGTATTCTCATGGGTTTGACTTGTGGTTTTAGACCTGCCTACAACCTGACTTCAACCTTTCGTATACCCTTGAAAGTACGACGAAAACCAGATAAACTCTGTGGACCATAATTCTTTGCTGTTCTGGTTGCGTGTCTTACCATGGCTGGCGCCGCGCAATCAACAGCCGCAGATGGCATGCCCTGGCCGAAGTGCAAGACGGAGCCTAGGATTTCCATTCTCACAGGGGCCTAGCTAGAGCTACATATATACTACTGTATGTACATGCGTGCATGCATGCATGCCCAAAGGTGCTACTATTGCTACTGCTACGACGACTACTACTGCTACTACTATTGCTTCTGCTACTACGACTACTACTACGACCACTACTAATACCGACACTGATCATCACTGATCACACCAGGGTAGTAATGATAACAATGATGATAACAAAAAGCATAGCAATAACAAGCAGAAGTTAGTACTAGTTATGCTAGCACTTCTATGTATAGAACAGCATTAGTAACCAAGATAATAACAAGAGTAGTGCAAAGAAGAAAAAATGGTCACAAGAATGGTCAAAAGAATTACTACTACTACTACTACTACTGCTACTACTGCTACTACTACTACTACTACTACTACTACTACTACTACTACTACTACTAAATGGTGACAAAACTACTAAATAATACTATCACTGAAACTGGTCATACCAGGGTGCTAATGATAACTATGTTGTTGACAAAAAATCAGAACGTCAACGAAAAGAGTTTGTACTGGTTGTACTACTACTACTACTACTACTACTACTACTACTACTACTACTACTACTACTACTACTACTATTACTACTATTACTACTACTACTACTACTACTACTACTACTACTACTACTACTACTACTACTACTACTACTACTACTACTACTACTACTATTACTACTACTATTTATATGAGCGATCATAATCGTAGGACTATTAGTATTAGTAACCAAGATGAGAACAATAATAGTGCTAAGAAGAAAAAATGGTCAACAAAATCATCAATTGAATAACAACAGAACCATTGTGCCTGCTTCGTGTACTCAGCCATGCAGGAGGCAAGACACAACAATATTACTACGTATCAGAAGAACAGTGTTTATAGCTCGAACACTAGCAATAGTAATACAAATCATGTTTTCCAAGAATAACAGTAGTAGTGGTAAAAAACAGCAATAATACTTAAGTTCAATAATCTTAGCAGCTGTTATTGCAACCATGTTTGCCATGAGCAGCAACAAAGACCTGTCTACATACTGCATAAACAGCAAACGCTAGTGAGGCACACGGGAATCATCCCAGCAGCTATCATATTTAAGCATGAGTCAATGCATCTTGATGTTGTTAATGACAAGAGGAATAAACCTAACAATAGTAATAGTAAGTAATTATAGCAAGCTGGGTGACAAAAAATAATAGTTAGCATTCTATTCCTATAACCAACGATACAGTAGCAGCAGCCCCCCCCACACATGACAAGGACATGGACTGGGACAAGAAGCCCTTGGGCCGGGGTTACTTCGGAGAGGTGTGGCGCGGGGCCCAGATGCGTGAGCGAAGGGAAGAGAAGGAAGACACAAGGGTAGCAAAGAGAAACTGTCCCATCTTTGCAAGAGCACCTTGTCGAACAGCCATCGTACCCTGACAGCAGAGAATTTCCGAAACCTTCCGTTTGCTTGTCTCCTCCATCTCGCTGAACCGTCCTGACTCTAAAGACGTGTGCTCGGGTTCGTGTGTGCGTGTGCAGCAGATGCCTTGTTTTCGTCAGGCAGGTTCCGCCATGTGCAGACAGGCATAATTTGTTTCCTGCGTTTTTCTATGTAGTCAGAAAAATTGGAAGCCCGATCATATTGGGTTCGGACCTTTAGACTGCCGGCTCTTTGTCCTAGCATCATGTGGCCATCGTTTGGTCAGGTTGATAAACTGGGCGCCCTCTAGCCCCTGTGGTTGACCTTTTTTCTGGAAACCACCAAGATTGCATCAGCGTGCTACTTGCAGCAAGCAATGGTCTGTCGGAGATGTTGTACCTGCCAGCACAACAGCAGCTGTAGTGCCAGCAGAAGTGGTAGCAGTCGTCTTCGCAGCAGTCTTGCAAATGTATGCATATGCATGCCAACATGTTTGTCGGCAAAATCCGGGGAGTGCGTGAAGTCATCTCAGAGAATATATTGAATATATGCTGACCGTAGTGCGCTGTTAGTTCTTTCGACGCGTGCATATGCAGCAAGTCCGGACACTCCACATCGCTTATTGCTTCAGCCTAGGGTCCCTGAGACTCTCTGCATTGTCTTCTCATGTTCGCAACCCTAAACCCTCGATAAAATTTGCACGATACAGAGAAGATGAGCATGGCCCCTGCGCAAGGATGACACAAATCGATACCGCTTTGAACCTTCTGCTCCCAGCCCTTCGCTTGTCTTACCTTTGGTTGGTAGGGAATGAGAAGAATTGTAGTAATAATATAGTTGTAATTGTACCCCCTTCCTCCATTCCCTACTAACCAAAGGTAAGTGTAGCCGCATGAGGCGCTGCACCCGTCCGGGCAAGGCGCACTCTCCACTAATTTGGGCCGTCGCTTGGCCAAGCAGGGCTGCTGGTACTTGCATGCTTGGGATTCGCAGGGCGCTCGTGGATTTTTAAGGTCGAGAATTTAGCATTGGCTGGTTTTCAGAATTCAGTATCCTTCTGAAAACTTAGCCGTTTCTGTCATGGGTGTTGTGGCAGTAAGTAGCTGAAGACTTGCATTGTTCCTCCTCCGGCGGAGAGCCAAGGTCAAGAAGATTCCCAAATCGCTGGTTCAGCCTCCTGGCAGTACTCGGTGCAGTCCGAGACCGCAAACCCGAAATTTCTCGAGTTCAGGTTATTCTCCGATCCTGGATCTAAATCTACCCTACACCCTGAACTCTACTTGTGTCTGGGCTGGTTTCTGCAGTGGCAACTTGCGGCCAATTGTAAGTCGATGAGAAAAAGGGGTGCGAAGCTGAAGCATCTACCGACAATCCAAGCCAGCTTAGTCTTTGGACTCGGCATCTTGACTATGCAGCTAGAGTTATCGGAGCCCTGCAACCTGCCTGATTACACAGCTCGGTTTAGTTGATGCCGTCCGACGATTGACCTAGCCGTCAACATACAAAATCATTAGGTACTGAACCTCGAATCAAACCGTGTCTGAGCAGACAGCAGGCGGGCTTTGACAGGTGTTTCTAGGCAAAGTGCGTGCCAGCCTCGAAAGGCAGCATAGTCTCACCGAGCAGATGCAAAGAGAGTGGCTCAGCTCATCAAGGAGAAATTAAGGGCTTGCTGTGGTTCCACTTCGTTGCCATCTGCTTCAGGTGGCATTAGGTCAGTTTGTGTGCGTGCGCTGTGACATGGAGTGAGTTCTGGCGTGGCTAGGGCTAGGGCTTGTGCCAATGTAGTGTGATGTTACGCTGGTGTTCGACTGCACGGAAAGGGCCGGATGATTTCAGGCAACCCGTGCCGAGGATAACCATCATGCGCAGCCTGAGACACCAGAACATTGTGGAGCTGCATTTCAGTGCCTCGGAGAAACCTGGATGCGTAATATAGGGGCCTTAACGATTACCAATATTCCGAAACAGAGGGACTTCTCTCTGCCATCCGCCGTATCCTGGTTTTTGCCAAACGTCGACTGTGATGCCGAACGTGCTCACGGACCCGGAGCCTTTTTTTTTTTTTTTGGGGGGGGGGGGGGGGCGAGACTCCTGGAATATTCGCGTATACATCCACGCTTGAATATGTGATGTCATGCAAGGCGAACGAAGGTGAAACGTTACAGCGGGACAGCAGACACCTGCCAAACCGCTCCGTACGGTTCAACCCTGCGTCTCCCAACCCAAGAAGTTCTCTTGCGACTGAGGCTTTGAAGACGACAGCCACATCTTCCTCGGGATGGCTTCCAAGCTTTGTGAGCAGGTCTTACAGTTTTTATGCATGACTAAGAGGGAAGGGCCTGAAGGTGAAGGCCTTAAGGTTCCAAGCAAGTGTAGCAGTGCAGGGTTTCGACGAAAAAGTCCGATTGTGCCTGTGAGCTGTAAGTGTAAGCTGCAAGGAGGATCGGATTCTGCTGCTTGGAACATGGGTGGGGGTGGCTTTCAAGACTTACAGTAATTGATTTTCAAAAGGTCGACAAGAATGACCTTCAGGATTTTGCCATTGTGCGATTGGCGCTATTTTTCTTACAATAATATAGTTATATATAGCTACAACAGTTTTGCTTAGAAGTTTGCTACCAAGGAGTTTGCGGAAGGCGGCGGCATGTTCGACCTCCTCAGCAAGGTCGGCCTCCAGTGCAGTTTGAGACCAATGCTTCTTCAGTCCTTACAACATCTGATGGTGGCTGGAGACTTGCATAGAATGCGGCAGACGCACTTTGTGCATCCCGGAGTTCGCAGATGCGTGTGTGAACCAGGTCGGAAAGTTCACGTTAGACCTGGCTGCCCAGCACTTCTATGAGGCCAACTTCCTCTGGCAACTCGAAAGTCCAAGCCTTCGCGTGCTGACATCATGCCGCGCAAGTTTGGCGTAGTCTTGTATCGGAAGGCGAGTGGCTGGTTTGCATGCTGCTAGTGTGAATGTTGAAGAAACGGTTTCTTGCGATGCTTGCTTGTGGGGTCGGGATGCCTTAAAAGACTTTTTGTTTTGTTGGGAAGAGAGGCACTGCTTAACCGCATCTGTCTGAAAACCGCAACTCCTCCGTCGGTGTCAGTCCGAACACCCCTCAAGTCTGAAAGTCCCACATCAGATTCGTTATTCTGTAGCCTGTGATCCCTGGGTGGGGCCCCCCTTGATATGACCTTGATTTTGCATGTGGTACCTGAAAGTGCGAGAGCCACCCACATTGCTGCAACACAACCCCTATAGTCTCCTTAGGAATTACTTTTGGGTTTTGTTCATATAAAACCAAGAGAGCAAGAAGAATGTCATTTATATTATGGTTCTATGAGGGTTCTAGATCCTTGGAGGTGTGTGATGCACTGCACTATCTTCACAACCGTGATCCGAAGATCATCCACCGGCCCTCTCGTCTCTGTGTTTAGGGCTGCGGAGGTTGAGTTGCATTTCGGAGTACGGAGTGGTTCAGGCGGCTGGGGTGGTCATGGGAAATCTGGCTTTGAAACGTTCGTTGCTCACAGAGGTTTGGGTCGGGATCAGGCTTCGTTTCCTCGTTTTGGGATCGCTCAGAAGTTACAGCTTAAGTATGCAGAATTCTGACATCCATGCACTGGGAGCATTGCCACTGGTGCAGCACTTTTTAGAGTCAAGGAAGGCAGGCTGGAAGTTCTTGCTTTAGCTGTCATGATTATGATGATGATTATGAATATGATGGTTTTTGTTGTTGTTGTTGCTGTTGTTGCAGTGTTTTATGCGCTTTCCTACTTTTATTGTTACTGTCAGTTAGTGGTTCATCCGGCTGTGTCCCTGGCTGCAACCCTATCCGGCAAGGGATATCAAGCCCGAGAACATTCTCCTCGACAAGGCGCGCAGCTTGGAGAATGGACTGGCGGTGTTCCAAGCCTGCACAGGCTGAGAGGATGGATGACCGCACTGAAACTCCCAACTAGGGTTCATGATACAAACCATGCAGTACCCATGATAAGGAACATATGACTGCTTTGCCTGGAATTTTCTTATAACTCGAAGCCTTGGCTGCCTCCAGGGCATGCACGCGAAGCTGGCGGACTTCGGCTGGTCTAACGTCATGGAGAATGTATCCTACAGGCAAAATTGGAGAGCTTGTCGGAGAATGGTGTGGGCGACGACATAGTCGCAGCCATCCATGCTCAGTTAACTAGCCTCGAGACCGACAGAAACGGTTGTCGAGGTGGGTGATAGACATCCGACTGGACAAAGTGTCTGACAGTTTGTCGTAGACATCCCGGACCTGGGATCCGACATACAGTGTCACTCTTGACCATCAGAAGTTGCAGCCTTTGATGCCACGCTGCAATGTAAAGCTGCGGGAACCTATCAGAAACACAAGTGAACTCACCAGACCTCGTGACTGGTTAGGCCCAGAAGACATCCGCGCCATACCATAAGATCCTGAACGCAACAAGATGGTGAGCATATGTCCGCCCTGTGACCCCCCCCCTTTCCCTCCCCCCCCCCCCCCCCCCCCACCCCCCCCCCCCCCCCCCCCCCCCCCCCCCCCCCCCCCCCCCCCCCCCCCCCCCCCAAACAAAAAAAACACATAGTATTGGTAATTAGTTTATGCCACTATAATACATCCAGAGCAGATAGAGTCACAAGCACGACTGCAGCTGTAGGGCTCTGAGGATGAGAGTGAGGGTGAAAAGCGGTTGATGACGCTGGTTCTGATGATTAGCAGGGTGGATGATGATTGTGTCAGTGACCGTGATGATGATGGTTGTGATGCTGCAGGGCCACCATGTACCGCTATGTAACGCCATGACCATGATACAAACGCATATCATTCTCTTATAACCTGTTGAAAAGCGTCTTCCAAGCACACAGTAAGAAGGCGCAGTGTCGGAACAGCGTGCTGGCAAGATTGCTCAAACGGTTAACGCTTGCAACAGCAGTAATCACAAACAATGTTGCTTGGCGTTCTGATTTCGTGACCGTTTGTGACTGTTCGGATTAGCTCTGTATCGTCGCGACGTGGTTGTGCTAGTGTTTTTGCACCGTCGCGGTGTCATCATTCTCCGCATCAACATCAGCTTTGTGGCATTGTCATCATTATCATCCTCATCGTCACGTGCATCAAGAGATTGTGAAAGAATACCAAAACCCACAACGAGGGCAGTAGCAGGTGCCCACAGATACGTTCTTACTTGAAGAATCTTCTTCCCAATGGTTGCGACACATTCTGTGCCCAGTTGTCCTCTTACCGTCTCTGCTGTGATGCCTGATGCACCGGTGCATTTTGTTTCGGTGCTCCTGTTAAACTTGCAAGGCCACAACGAAAGCTTGGACATGTGGGAGATGGGTGTGCTGTTGTCACCCGGCTGTGTTGAGTGCACGGGCAAACGTGAAGCGAGAGTGGAGGGCGGGCTTTAACTACACGAAGCGGTATCTGAAGTCTTCAGTCACTCTAGTCCAAAGGTATGAAATGGTGGTTGGGAGATCGCCTTTCGGCGGAACCTCTCAGAACGACACCTGCAAGAACATTCTGTGTCTTGGCATCGGCACAGATCACTGCAAGCGTGTTTTTGTTGTGCAAGTTTCATGTTTCAGCCGGTTTGGACCTGGATGATGACAGCGCTTGAATCAAGCCTTCTTCTACATGCTTCTCGCTTTGATCCGGGGAGCCCAGCAGCAATAGGTGCCTTGTTGGTATCACGCGAAACTTCAGGCAATGTTAGTTAACCCACTAGCAGAGGTAAAGCAAAAACAAGGTGCAAGAGGCGGCACAATTTCGGAGCACTCTGAAGCCAGTAGCTTGGGGATCACCGAAGCAGAGGTTTAGTTGGCAGCAATCATGGCGGCATCGCCAAAGCGCAACAGCTAGAGCTAGAGTGGAAAGACTGGCACCTTTGAGAAGCTGCCTTCGAAGCAAGAAACCAAACCGACCAGGAGCATCAAGCTCCAGTTTCCGTCGGACATCGACCATACCGCGGAGGAGCTCCGCTTCGGCTCGAGTCGCGATCCCCAAACCCCCAGACCCTGCTTCTACTATGGTTTTGCAAGAAAAACCTAGTAGATTCATGAGCTGCTGAAAGTTAGAGCTTTCTTCGACTGGCAGTGGATGGGAAGTATGACGTTTGTTGATGGTCCCTGGGCATGCTTTGCCATTGGCGACAGGTCTGGGCCTTAAGTACCCGAAGTCTTTGGGTTTCGAGTATAGCGGAGGCAGCGCTATTGCCTGTTAACCTCCACAAGCCGAGAGAAAGAGAGAGAGAGAGAGAGAGAGTTATGAGCCAGGACTGCATCAAGAGCTTATGCAAGAAGGCGCCCGAGGACCGGCCGAAAGCCAAACTCTTCGGCGGCAGCACAAATTTCGACGCCAGCGCCAACTGCAGTAGGCATCTCAGTAGTTGTAACAGTCGAACAAAAGTCGCAGTACACCAGAAGTGAGAGGATACAGCACCGTAGTAGTAGCAGAAGAAGTCATAGTAATAGCAGCTGCAATACGAGAAGTAGTCGTAGTGGTTGTGGCGGCAGCAGCAGCAGTAGAAGCAGTAGTAGTAGTAGTAGTAGTAGTAGTAGTAGTAGTAGTAGTAGTAGTAGTAGTAGTCATGGTGGTGGTGGTGCTCGTGGGCGTAGGGTAGCAGTAAGAGTAGAAGTAGCAGTAGCAGAGGTGGTAGCCGCAGCAAGTGACAGCATTCGGTGCGGACGTCGCAGTAGGCGGAGGCGTCATAGTTGCATCAGCACTGGCAGTAACAACTTGTTACTATCGGTACTGGTAGGAGTAGCAGTAGCCGTGGCAGCCGCAGCATCGGCAGTACCAGTATAGCAGTGACAGCATTTTTCGGACATACTAAGCAGAGGAGTCAAGGTTACGCTCTGTGACTGGAGCCAGGTATCTCCGATTGGAGTTTGCAGGGGTGGAGCGTATCTTTCATAACGTCTGTGGCTATTCACCGGTGTGACAACAGATTTGCTGTTCAGGCTGCAGGCCCGGTTTATGTCCAAGGGCCTCACAATCAGTGACTACTGTTGTCAGGGATGATGCCTTCTTGGATGCGACTATCGTTGTTGCAAGTGTTGGTGCTGTTGCTACTCTCCATGTTGTCAATAGAGATACCGGCTTCCAAAATCCTAAACTCGAAGTAGAAGTCTGCTTTTTGCCACTGAACGCCCTGGCAGAAACGCCTGACAGCTGCTCAAGCTATGCAGCATGCCTTCGTTCGCCAGCTGCTTGATGGGAATCTTATCAGGCTTGAAGGGGTCCAGGTCGTAACATTTGTCCAAGCGAACTCGGCCCGACTGCTCTGAAGCTTTGCACAGTTCGCGTGATCCTTCCTGCACCGACAGGAACGGCGCCGAAGATTCGGGAACACTTGCTGGTGTAATGGCAGACCACATGTTGACAAGAGCAGCTTCCGGACCTTTATGATAGATTATTCCATTACTGACGACTGCTAGCACCGCTCGGTTGGTGTCATGAGTCTCGGCCGCCATGGTGGCACACGCTGGACAACCGAACCAAAGAGCAGCAACTACTGGGCTCAGTGTGCTGGCTGCTGTTGCTACTACTAGTACTATGATCATTCCAACTACTGGTACTTCCACTGCTACTCATACTGGTACTGCTGCTACTGCTACTGCTACTGCTACTGCTACTGCTACTGCTACTACACTGCTACTACTACTACTACGACCACTGCTACTGCTACTACCGCTACTACCGCTACCACTGCTACTACCGCTACTACTGCTACTACCGCTACTACCTCTCCTACTACCACAACTACTACTACGACCACTACTACCACTATCACCACTACTACTACTACTACTACTACTACTACTACTACTACTACTACTACCACTACCACTACCACTACCACTACCACTACCACTACCACTACCACTACCACTACTACCACTACTACCAATACTACTACTACTACTACTACTACTACTACTACTACTACTACTACTACTACTACTACTACTACTACTACTACTACTACTACTACTACTACTACTACTACTACTACTACTACTACTACTACTACTACTACTACTACTACTACTGTGACTGCTACGTGTCGCGTTTGGCGAACCTGCTCCTGCTGCTACTACTACGACTACGACGACGACGACGACTACTACTACTACTGCTACTACTGGTAGTTCTGCTGCTACGACTCATGCGGAAACCGCTGCCACGATCGGCATGAAAATGGTTGTCACGATGTCAACGGTTCGTATTCGAGACAAGTGCGAGTCGCAATCACGATCTCGATGAAGATGCCAGTAGAAAGAGGTCTCGTTTGCTTCGGTACAAGCAAGGCATGTTACCGCAGCACGACCAGCATAAGCTCCCTCAAAGATCCTCAAAGCGAGTGAAAGGATTTGTTGGTTCCTTTTTACTGATGGTGTAGTGATGTCCACTTGAAATCAGGTTCTTTAAGCCTGCGGCATCTGCAGCCTCTGGAAAGAAGGAGCCGGGCCAGGTAGCCTAAACCTGGGTTGACGTGGGTGTACGGCTGTGATGATAATGTGCCATTTTGCGACACACTGCATTCGTCGATGAGGCTGTTCTAGGCTGTTCTACACTTCTGTTGTCCCTTCTGGCATTGTGTTGACATGATATCTCGTTCCTGATGGCGCGAGGAGCTGCAGGAAGATGCGGGCCGACCCTCCGTGGAGGTGGTGACACGAAGTGTTCCGGCGTGGGTTCTACCTGGTTAGGGTTTGTGGTACAGCGGAGGTTCAGATGGTTCAGGGCCTGCGACTTGGATGGGGCAATTGCAGAGATCCTATCTCCGGGCTCTTTGTGGCCTACGTGGAACGCCAGAGTTACCAGTATGTTTACAGCAACTACCGAAAGTGAGGAGAGTGTGAGGAGTCTCAAGCACTACCGCAAACAGAAACGGCGTAAAGTGGTGTAGGCAAGCGCAAAGCGACGCAAGAAGACACATGAATGCATCTACTGCACAGTAGCGTCAACTTCGCAGTACGTTCGTTCAACCCTCGTTTTTGAGTCACCATGCTATCCACACATTTGTCAATTTTGGGTCTTCTGGAATTTGGGTTCGCCATGCAGGCGGCACCTTGAGAAGCAAAAGGCTGCGGCAATTTAAGAATCGAAGCCAGATAGCACAAATTCGATGATTGATTACTCCTAGTGCCTGGCATCACGACCATGATGAGTGTTGAGAAGCCGGAGGTCTTTGCAGTTATACAAGCTATGTAGCCATATACAGAAGCCTCTATCTCATTTATCTACCAATTTCTATCTGCGTGTGTTGGCGAACAGCCCAAGCCTCAGAGAGTGCGGTTGCACGTTGCGGCCAGGCACGACACCTGGCGCGTGAAAACGAGATTCTCGAAAACGATCCCTGCCAGAAGAGTTTGGAGTTGTATGTTGGACCTCCATTCGCATGAGCTCGTTGAGCAGGCTACCAGGAAACATCGATGCATGCAGGTCTACACAGGCGGCTGAATATTCTGTTTTGCGCCCGCCCCATATACTGGCAGGTTTCATGCCGTTCAGTGTTTGTTTCTGTTGGGGTCCCTGGCTTTTGATTTGTAGTAGTGAGGTGATTGTTGGATCTGGGTTTCGGCTTTCACCAGAACATCACTTGTATCTCCCAGTATGCAGATGCAGAGAAGCACGTGAACATGCATGTGCATGTGTGTAGGCGCGCATGTGCTTCTGTAGTACATGGCGGATGCGCATACAGACAGGCTTATCGAGCCATTTCCCCGCAGCAATTCTCGTGTGTTGCATAGCATTCGCAAGCCAGCCATGGGAACTTCAACTGTAGTTCAGCTTCGTTGCTTCACAGCAAGGCAGACGGTTACCCTGTTAATGAATATAGCTTCTGTAGGATAATCTCTTGTATTCTGTATTTTTCTTTGTGGCTGATTTGGCACAAAACTTGTGGGTCTCTTAGCTCGGCCAGGCTAGTGGGTTGAGGAAGACACTGTACTCAGGAGAAGATGGAGCTCGTTGTCGCCAAAGCCCGGCTGGTGAGCTTCTCAGCGGTCTGCAGCTTTCGACTCAGATCTTGCATTCAATCATTCCAATGCGTGGGTCAGTGAGAAACTGTGGTCTCTGCAGCCAGTGCAGAACAAGCCCCGACACTTTGACGCTTCTCCACATGCATTGCTACCATTCCGTCTTGTGATCGAGGTGTCTGTACACAAGACGCAGTCGTGATAAGTGTCGTGATATGTGTATGTGTGTGTATATGTACATATTTTCGTGTCTGCATCTATCTATCGATCTATCTACATACAGATAGAGATTCATACATGTGAGCAAAGAGAACAGCTTCTCCATCGTTCTTTCTTCATTCGCCCGACTTTACCAGGGGGGCCGGGCGAAGCTTGGCCACATTGAGTTACTCAGTTCGGTCGCAGGAGACCGACCTGTTCAATCTGACGGTCGAGCTCGAGGCCTGCAAAAAGTGCCTAAAAACGGTACTTTTTCCGTTCATGCGGACATAGACACAGTCTTGGCCGTGAGGACGAAAAGCATCTGTCTTTGCCGTGAGTATTCAGATCGCTGCGCAACGCTTGCCTTGATAAGTGTAAGCGACCGCGGCGTTGCACTGTGCTAGACTTTGCTCACGAGGATCGTGTGGCTGAGCTCCACAAGGAGCAGTCGTCGCTGCGAAAGGCGATGGGTGTGAGCCAGCGCAGGTTTGTCCGTGGAGAATATGGGCTACTGCATAGTGGCCCCATTCTCTTCCGTCACCGAGCCTTGGTTCATGCCATGCGATGATCCTGAAACCTCAAGAGTGAGCCTTACATCCCCCGAACAAAAGTGTAGTGCGCGGATTGCGAACGTCGAACTTTATGAAAAACTGGGCGACCCGATGAGCTGATGCAGGTGCAGGAGGAACTTCGGGAGCTGCAGGAAATGGAGGAGCTCCTGGATGGCATTCACGTAGGGGCCCTTGATACTTACCCTTACTATTTTGGGGGGTCCTTCATATAATTGTAACATCATGGGCCCCGAAACCCTATTCTAATTATTTAGGCCCCCTATATCAGCGTTCTGCTGGTGCTCCAGGGGTTCGGGATCCAGGATCGTTGGGATGACCATTGGGGATCAACCTGTTGTAGTTTGGGGTAGCCCTGCGGCACGAGCGCACAGAACAGTCATCTCAACCTGCTGTACTACCACCGGCGTCACCAGCGAGATCTAAGGAAGCAGAAGGAGGACGGCGACTTTGAAAACCCAGCGAACTGCATCTACTTGACAGCTGAATCGATCAGTTCTCGGGAAAGCCATCGCGGCATCGGGTGGCATGAGCGACAGGTGTGCGATCATCGTAACAGGTTGCGGGCACTTGCATTGCCATTACTTTGCCGCCATTTCAGGTACACAGCGCCGTAGCAGAGGATGCAGAAAGCTTTGACACAAGGAGCTCGGCGACGCAGAGCCGCCGGTCCGCCCATTGTGAGTTCCAGGCTTGCGTGGCTGTCAAAGTGAGGTCCCACTCGAAGTCTGTGGTTTGGGGTCGGTATCCCGGCTGGAGGGACTTGTGACCTTAAAGCGACCGCCCTACCTTCAAGACGGCACACCTTTACGACATTCGTATTGAAAGCGATTAATGTCACAATGTCTCCGACGTTAGAGTCCTCCTGACCTAAGTGCAGTCGAAGCGAGTTTGGGACCGACGCTCAAACCACAGATCAATCGCCACACTAGAGCCCCGCTTCGCGTGATGCTTGTCGGGATAGCTGTCAAACCCTTTCCTCTAAACCTACGGCGGCTTTTCAGACAGCTGACCTACCCCACCCCAAATGCAGCAACGGGTCCGGTGGCGCTGATTCCTCGAAGGGCTGCGACTGTGTCTAGATGGTTTTCTCGATTGGAGGGTTGGGTCCCGAATCCTTTTCTCCCGGGCTCAGGATTTGAACAAATCTTAGCAATGAAGAACATTATCATGCCAATGCCCTCGATGCGGCACTTTGGCTGTTGGCTATCTTCCTCTTGCACAATCATGGCCATGACAGGCTTGAACTATCGTGAAGCTACGTGTGATTCGGAAGCCTCCCTCCGATCCCAGCATTTCCTGCTGTGACTGTAGTGCCGTGCTTGCAGACAATATAGGGGCCTCAAAATAGGGGCTCCTCCTCTATATAAGCATAGTGTAACAAACCCTAATTCCCCATTAGTATCATTGAGGCCCTTGTATTAGCCGCGAGCTGGCTTGACCTTCTGTGGACAATGACTGCCACAGCCGAAGTCAGCCACAGAGCGTCATGCAGTCAACCAACTGCTTCTTGGGCAGAAACAGGAGAGGCAGTGCAACAGAACATGAGGGTTGGAGTCTTTCCTATTAAACAGTACCCGTTATAGTCCCGATGTGCTTTCACCAAAATACCACCAAAACCCTATTCTAGATAGGCCCGTACATCATGCCCAAGTGACTGCCCGACAAATGTAATTGCACGAGGTTCTTTGCTTCTTCCAGTTGAGTACTAGCTGTGGTGGTGTGTCTGCCTGTTTTTTTTCTTTTGTGTTTGTCAATTTGTGTGAATGCTTGCTGGCTTGCTTTGCTTGCTTTGCTTGCTCTGCTTGCCTGCTTGCCTGCTTGCCGGCTTGCCTGCTTGCTTGCCTGCCTGCTTGCCTGCCTGCTTGTGTGCTTGCTGCGCGGTGGTGGGGCTGGTGGTGGTGGTGGTGGTGGTGGTGGTAGTGGTGGTGGTGGTGGTGGTGGTGGTGGTGGTGGTGGTGGTGGTGGTGGTGGTGGTGGTGGTGGTGGTGGTGGTGACCTCGCTGGTGGGGTTGGTGGTGGGCGATTTTGATGGGGGGAGTAGTTGTGGTTGTGTCTGTGTGTGTGTGTGTCCTATGTGTTATGTATTGTCCCTTTTGTGTTGTTGGACATTGACGTTGCTTTGTCGTTATTTGGTTTGTTGTTGCTGCGGTGGTGGTGATGCAGGTAAGTCGTTGCACTTTCTTCCGTATTGGTCTTCTGGCACGATTCCGTCGACGATTCAGGGGCATAAAGTATAAAGGGCTGATGCGATCAGTCTTGACCCAGATCATGTGCCACATGTGCGAGGCTGAACGGATGGGGTACTCTTGTGACGTGGTGGTGCAAACAGATCCTTCAAACATGCACTTATTAGTACTCAACTTTATTCGGTACTGGGTATTCGGCTTTTCTGCCGTACCCGGTAAAGCCGGCCAAGCCATGGTGGCGATCGTGGAGGACGTTGACGAAGATGTCTGTGCCGAAGTTGAGGCCCCTCGCTGAACCGGTTCTGGCTGATTCTGGGACTGTGTTCGCATGAAGCCTATGCTGCGACAAGCATGCATGCTTTCGGCGGAACGGACATGGATGGAGAGACAGCACGGCAAAGCCCGGGAGACGCACACGCACAGAGAGACAGAGACAGAGAGATGTATACATATATGTATCTTTTATCTATATGTATATATGTCTATATGTATATATATATATACACATGTGTATATATATATATATATATACACATGTGTCTGTACATATGTGCTATGTGTACAGACATATGTACACGCACATATATATATATATATATATATATACATACACACATGTACACTTCTTCACATGTATACATGAGAGTGTTGGTTGGGGCCCATGTGGGGCCACAACCCTGTTCATTCGTTTGATTACCCGTGGCTCTCCAGCCAGCTCCGACGTTAGAAAGTAGTTGAAGCCGGTCAGCACTTCAGTCGATCGTTTGATCCCAACGCCTCAGCCCCAAATATTGGAATACTTAGTTCAGTTAGTTGATGTAGTTCTTTGTTGTTTGTTAGCTAAATGGCCTTGGATCTCCCAGGGGCGGACCGGATTTAATCCATCCCATTGTGCTGCATAGTTCTTCGGCCTCAGCTCATACTCACCAGACCCACAAGTGTGCGTGAAGAAGATGTATGCAGGAGGTGTACGTACATATACATATATACATGTACATACATATATATATATATATATATATATATATATATATATATACAATGTAAACATAAACATGCATGCATACGTAGCACATATGTCGTGCAGGTGGTGCCATTCATTCGGACATACATACACACACACATACACACATGCATGTTTTCGATGCACACATGCAGGCATGTCTGTCCGCGGGTGTATGTGTAAGAATATACCCAGATGCATATGTGCTTCTTTTTATGTATGCAAGTACGTGTATGTATCTGTTGCTTTACATGTATGTATGTATGTATGTATGTATGTATGTATGTGTGTACGTATGTATGTATGTTTGTATGTATGTATTTTTGTACGTATGTACGTCTGTGTGCAGGTATGTATGTGCTTGCTCGCGCATGTATACCAGTACTTAAATATGTACACACATAGTCGATATGCGCCACTGCGCTTGATAAAAATGAATTTCGGCCTGGAGCCGTAGATTCGTTCCCCTGCCATGTCCTTAGCCGGCATGATGCCCGAAAGCGCAATTGAGCACCCAGCTTCTGAAATTGAACCTCGGGCTGCTGAAATCCAAGCCACAGTAGAGAGGCATGCAGGCAGTTCTGATTGTCGCACTGTGCATAGTTGACTCGAGGTGACAGGTTCGTCGGCAGGTGGTGCTGCCAAGTGCCAGCCTTTGACAGCAATACGTTGGGGATGACGTGCTTGTTTGGCTTAATTTGTGGGACAAAATTCGACGACTGAACCAAGGGCAAACGTTTGCATTGACGATGACGTAGATGAGGACTGCTGCGCCGGCAGGGGACAGCTAACCGGATCCTCTGGTGTTGGTGCAGCATGCAGATATCTAAATCCTATTGTGTCGCAGTGCCAGCTGCAACTGCAACATGTGTCCGCGAGGTGTTACGGGAATTCAGATATCCATAGCCTGGCCAGTTGCAGGAAGTGTGCATCCAGCCGTCCAGCAGCAACAAATCTCGAGCTTCGAAACGCCGCAAAGGCACCCGTTGCGAAGTTGGCGTAGAGGTCTGAATAATCAGCGCCCGTATGCCTTTCCAGCCCGTTGTGTAATATACCAAGGTCAAAGTCTTAGTGCTACAGGATTTAAGGTACAGGCGGCGCAGGCTATTTGGGCTTAGGATTTGGGGTTTGGCTGCAAGCATGTCCTATATCGGTACTGACATGAACCCTTGTAGGGACAGTCGAAGTAGGAATCCTAAATTTTCGCACTGCAGCCATCATACTGCCACAGTGTTTCCTAAGTCAAGTTGGGGTGTTTTCGAAAGCGCAGCTTCAGTGCAAGACCAGAATGCCCAGTCATATTCTTGGCTCAGGGGCTTACTACTTGGTGATTGGACTGAAACCTTGCCGTTGCTTTCACCGAAGGTGCCGCTGTGACGGTTGTGGAGTCCGATTCTGACAGCTCCAGCTCAGGCTGGGCCGAAGCTCCTTGTACATCGTAAGCCTGGCACGAAAACGGAGTCTCAAGTTATATATATATATATATATACATATATATGTATGTATATGTAACTTTCTCTACATATTAAGCTTCGTGACATATACAATTACTATAATATGAGCCCTGCTGCAGTTTCATCTCGCAGCCGCACTCTGAAGCGTCGCGGTGGTGCCGCAGCGGCTGCCGCGCTTCTGTCGCAGTCAGCCCCGGTGGATGTGGACGAGGCAGTTAAGGGTCTTGCTTGCATGCCGGGGCACGGCTCGTGAGAGTTGAGATCAACGGTCGGGGTCTGGGGCGGACGATTCGTAGTCGGATACTGGGATCCATGACTTGTCTGTCCTTCCTTCCCAACCATGTAGCGAACCTACATGTGCGGTTTCTGCAGTGCGTCATCGCCAGGCTTCCCGGCTCGTATCGCGCACTCTTTCGTTCCCGACGCTCTGAGCAGTAGCTGCGGAGGTGATGGGATTTTTATTGAACGCGGGTCCATTATGGTGTGTGTGTGTGTGTGTGTGCGCCGATATGCAAACAGGCATCCGAAATTGAATGTGCTTGCACCCTGTGTGGTTCGTTGTGGTGTTCGAGTAGGACTGCTCGTTCTAGCGGTGCTTTCACATGGAAGAGAGAGGGACTAGGTCCACCAGGCTGAAGAGGACGAGGAAGCAGGCGGACAGAGACGGAAGTAGACTCGTAGACGAAGGCGCGCGCAGAGGAGCGAGAGACTGATTGAGACAGAGAGAGTGAAAAAAAGCAAAAGGGAATACTGCTAGATCGGCTATGTCCAAATCTGGAAAGTCGAAGCGAGTGAGCGGAGGGTATTGCCCAGTGTGTGCTAAAAGTTCTGTACGGGTTGCAGAGCCCGTGGCAAGCGACATGGCATTTTCCAAAGGACGAGCTTTGCTGGACCCTTGCAGCACGAGGGTGGTCTCGTGGCTGTTATGGCTGCACCTCGGCAAAGATTAGAATTGTTGTTCTAAAAACTTGTTTTATAAAAGCAAGTCCTTTGCCTTGCTTGTCCAACAGACAGTGGCTACTGCGGCTGTTAGCATGTTAGCCACACGGTATATTTCTTTTTCCATGGATTAATGATTAATCAGTGTTGACGCCCTGTTTCAACTGTCCGTTTCTTGTTCCACTTTTTTCCAGCCGAAAGATGCCGAACACCTGCATCAAGTCGTTTTTCGTTTCAGTTTAGGTCTACTCTTCCCAGATGCACTGTAAAGCCTGGAATGGAAGCCTTTCTGGGCCCGCTGTGATGCGTTTTCCTTTGCTTTGAGCACATGGCCATCGGCGAAGATGCAGGGTGCCATGATGAGTTGAATCATGATGACCGGCGAATGACTGTAGCCCTGATGAACTCGTAGCTTCGCCTGAGGAATCCGGTGCCAACATCAGTGTGCAGCAGGGGGCGACCCCGACAGACACGGCAGTCTGCGTGGAAGGCCCCCGACATTTGATACCCTCACGATTGCTTCAGGACATATTCTTCCGTTCCTCGAAGCCCAGACATGATATTGTAAGAAGCGTTGTTATGAATCGTGCTTTCGCGCAGGTACTAGCGAAGCCGTTGGCAAAGCAGCCGTGCAGATCCAGCAGATGTTTGATGATTTCACGGAGGCAATTCGGCGACAACCGAGGGTGTGGCGCCTGCTTGGATCAAAAAGCTGTATGACAGAGAATACTGTGCCAGTTGAACATCGTGAGTCGTGCAGCGAAGATGGCAAGTGCATGCTATCGTCGCACAAGACCCGCTAGCACATTGATGGTTCTGCAAACTGCAAATTTGAAGCTCGTTGATTTCTTCGTCACTCGGTTTTCCATAAGTCCGAGCATCAGTTGTTTTGCAGGTTGGGCAAGGAGAGTAACGCCTGTGCTACTGAGAGCAGTTAGGGTCCCGAAGCCAGAGGGCGGCCAATGAACAGGCTGAGAAGAAGGCCAAAATGCTGGCTGACAGCGAGCACATGGAGCTGCGGCCGCACTCAGACATGAGTAGCCTCGTCCAGCAGAGAGTTGGGCAACCAGTCGAGACGGAAGTGTGTTAGGTAGCAGTTTGTTAAGTTAGCTGAAGCTACTGCACATCGACCAGCCAGTGATATAGGACGCATCCTCCCTCGTTTAAGTTTCCGTGCGAAATGGAGAGAGCTTCGGGCAGGACCGAGGGGCGTCCCAGTAAGGATTACACCTTACATTATAACGAGGTTCATGTTATGATTCAAGCTATAGCCCTTAATAAAGGGGTATTGGGCTCTCTGGGTCTTGAAGAACGAAGGATCAGGTGGAAATCCCGCAGAAGTTGCTGAGCGCCGCGGTCGGCCCCAACGGCTCCGACTTGCCAAAGGTGCCGGGACCCGCCTCAAGATATTCCTGATTCCAAAAACTGTGATTTAGCTATATGGGAGTTTTTGAGAGTTTCCGAATATAGGGGACCCTGATATAGTACCCATAAGAAGTGGGATCCTTATTATAAGGGGGATCCAGCCCGCCTCAAGCACCCTGCAGCCTTAAACCCTAAACCTGTACTGTGAATGCCTCGAGCGCGTGTGCGAGTCGAAACCTCGACTGTATTGATACGCCAAAGCTAAGTTCAACAAGCACTGGCGACGCGCGAGTTCAGCAAGGGACTATGGCATCCCATAGAGCTCAAGCTTATGAGAGGCGCTTGGTTACGGTCTCGATCAGCGAACCAGCCATGGCAGATGATCGTGATTGAATCTCATGGTGGTGCTGGCAAAGGGAATCTCAGCCATGGCAGTGTTGATGATTGTGCTATGGATGGCCACGGTCCCCGTGGACGTGTGATGGACACAACTTCGATAGAAGCATCGTCTGGCTGACAGGCGCCTTCATCATCTTCCTCCGTCATTGAACTTTGATGTTGCCGGCAAATTCGGAGATTCCACGATGCAGCTCCTGAGCCCTGCCATCTCCCGAAATAGTCTTCCTCCGAGGTGCGCGAGCGCTGCGGTGGCGTCATGATCGCGCCACATGGACTCAAACTCAACTGAGCCCGACAGACAGAAACCCTGCAACCCCCAAGATGCAAAATAGAGCCGAATATATATATATATATATATATATATATATACATACTGAATACCTTCTCCCCAAAGAGCAATGAGCTGATCCCTAGAGAAGTTCGAGAAGTGCGGCTTTCGAGGCTCATGCCGCCTTCTGAGGGTGGCCACCTCACCGCCTTCATCGGACCTGGGACGGTGGAGCAGGCCGCTTTCGTTATAATGATGATAGCAGTATTCTATAATACTAAAACACTACTATAATACTATAACAAAACTACAATTCTTGGGATCAGTCCGACGATAGAGGGAGCTCGCTGGCCCGGTAACTGCCGCCGAAGATCCCATGCAAACCCAGATGCAGGTTGATACACTGGTGATGGTGAAAGTAGATCAGCGGCAGAAGTATAAGCCGGTCTCCGGCCGGACCGCTGTTTCCACTTGCTGAAACGAACAATCGGTGAAGGATTAAGATGCCATAAAACACAGGTCAAGCAAGCAAAGGAAGAACTCCTCGGCCGTGTGCAGCTCGCCGAGGCTGGAGAGGCGGGTCCTTCGCACGGAGTATTCTACATTGTCTACATTGTACATGCACAGAAGGACCTCATTTGTCTTTGGTTGAAGGTGCTATTCTTGCTTCTGCAAATCAGTAACATGTATTGGAGACGTCGAAGTAGTAGAAGTAGCTGTGGGAGAAGGACTTGACTAGGAGTAGGAGTAGCAGCAGCAGCTGCAGCAGCAGCGGAGGAGGAGTAGTAGTAGCAGTCGTCGTCGTTGTAGTAGTGGTAGAGAAGTAGTGGCAGTCGTATTGGTAGTGTTGCGCCGTCCTGGTTTCTCAGAAGTTGTGCCTCAACCCCGTCACTTGTCCTGCGCGCTAGCAGGCATCAGATCTACATACTTCCGCGGTCCCGACGCCTTCTATATGCCTACGCCAGAATCATATTCTGTTGGGGTCATTTTCGAAGCCGGGGTCAAGGGCCTAGACATAGTTCCTATTGTGATTGGTGCTCCTGGTCTACATGGCACAAAGGGCTTTGCAGCGCCCGACTCCTTCCCTGGCCATTTGTTTTTGACAGGTCCCTGCACAGGAATCGATGCCAAGGTTGGCGAGCACGAACTTGGGCTTAGGGTGCAAGAGTTGGGTTTCGGCTGACTTCAGATTATCACAGTGCAACTGCAGCGACAAGGCAAGAGACTTGTGCAGATGATGCAGGATTTCTGCTTGTGAAACGTAGATGCTTTGTGTGCTTCTGGCTTGGATCGGGGTCACCCCGACACCTGCTTCCACAACGACATGTGCCCGGCATGGGAGGCCGAAACTGGCAGACGAATTTGAGGCGTTAATGGAAGATGTGGGTGGTGGCAAGTGAAGAATGGAAAAAGCGTTGCTGTTTCTGTGCCGGGTCCGGAGGGTCATCAGGCACGTGTTGCGACCGAGGCGGAATCCTTTGTTCTTATGTTGCTCAGATCTTCTAGATTCATGCTGTCGGTGTCCGTTACGGGAGTATGCACTGCTGCAGCTATGCCCCACCCTTTGAAGTCAATCAGGCTTCAGGCAAGCGCGGATTGTTACAAAGACCTGCTGCCACGGGAACCCCATGATTGCGTCAGCCCTGGCCCACGGAACTCAGAGACTTCAGCCGGCCTGTCCACGATAATTAGTGACAGCCTGGCTTATGTGATTGTTGATGATTCTAATTAGTGATAACAACAGTAAGAACAGTAGTAAGCATCCTAGTAATAATAGTGATACTAACAGTAATCAAATAGGAATAGTGATACCCATACTAGTATGTTTGTTGTGAAGCCATCCTTGAGAAGCTTGATATGCAGTTTCCTTTCCTTGCTGTGAACAAAGTCTCTCTCAACAATTCTCCATGAGTTCTGAAAAAATCATCCACTTGTGAACTACACCTTCGACTTTGCCGCCGCGTTTCGGTGCAAGCTTTTAAGCCTAATGCCTGTTCTGAAGGCAGCCCGAGGCCAGCTAAAACGTCTTGCTGGGAGTTGCACGGGTGTTTCGGGCTTGCAGGAACAGAACATGTCCTGCTTCGTGTGCTTTTGAATCGCAGAGGCCCGCAGCATGCGGCCAGGGAGTAGTAGCAGCGGCAGCAGCAGTGGCAGCAGCAGTAGCCATAGCCGCAGCCGCGGCAGTATTGACAGTAGCAGCAATAGTAGTAGTGCAGCAGCAGCAGCAGCAGCAGCAGCAGCAGCAGCAGCATAGTGTTGACTTTTCGTTGAATCGTAGCGTTGACAATCTGTGGCATCAAACCTAGGCCAATGGATCTGGCAAAGAGAAGGGGACTGTCCCGATGTTTGGCCCAGAACATGTCGCGAAGTAGGAATCTCGATTCCCACCGGCAGCACCCTCTGACCTTCCCGAAAACGCGAGTGTTCATCTGCCTTCTGCCAGCATGTGCTTCAGGAAAGTGCCGCCGTAGCCAGTGGCGTTAGACACGGCACCCAATTTCCGGTATGGCCGAGACAGGCACACACCGCGGACTGTGAATTGGGGGGGTGATTGACAAGATTTCGCTTGTTGGCTGAGTTTGTTCTCCTGTCTTACTGCGGATGTTCCATCAATGGTAAGGTTCTCAGTATGACCGTTGTCTATTCATGCTTTACGCCGTTTCACGCTAGAAAAATGTTGGCACTCCTACATGCTAGCACTGCCGGTAGCGTGCGTGAGAGCCTCTTGCCATTATGTGTGCCGACTTTCCCAGTGCATTGCTCCTCATCCTGAAAATCAAGAAAATGGCGGTCTGTGATCCGACTTGTCGCATCTTAGCGGAATAATAGCAAGGTGTTGCCTTTGCGGAACTCGACTCGCATGTCGGTGAGGCAGATCTCCTGATGACGAAGACTCGATTAGCCGCTTCGAGACGGCGGGATCCGATACCGTGGCTATGCCTGTCTTAGTGCGGTGGTAGTGGTGTAGCGAGTCGCAACCATCTGCACAGCATCCGCCGCAAAAAGTAGGAGTAGCGGTAGCAGTAGCAGTAGCAGTAGCAGTAGCAGTAGCAGTAGCAGTAGCAGCAGTAATCGTTGCAGTCGCAGGGGCGGTAGCATGACGAAACTCGGCGGCTTATCTTGGTTGCCTGGCTTGCCGCACGCAGGCGCATTCCCAGTCAAGTGTTGCAGCAGGTGCTCCGACTTGAGCTGTTGGCACTGCGAAGCTTAAACCGTCGAACCTGCTTCTGCTGCAGTCGGCCAAGGCATTCAACCGGTCGGTGCACTCAGCATCTTCGACTGGGGATGGCCGCATGAAGGCGGGGATCCAGCCGGCGCGTGTGATGTCTCAGATCCATAGACAAATTCAATCCGAGAGGCCTTGAGACCTGATCCGTTGTCTGGCAGACCCGGAACCCGCAGAGTGACAACCGTTAACAAACCTAGTCACTAGACGAATAGCGTTTCTTCAGAAAGTTTCGGTTGCAGCAGATTCATTGTCCTCGGAGAAATGCAGCCGTTGGTTTGTGAGCCTTTGACGTGTCATTTCGCTCTCGGCTAGCAAGAACTCGCCCGGAGCAAAGACAGTCACCAGCACTCGTACTGCTATTGCTCTTACTAATGCTGATATTACGATTACAATGGGGATTACGATTGCTATTCCGTTACGATTGCTATCATGGTTGCTTTTATCGCTACTCTGACTACTGTGTTGCTGTGCTATTAAACTATGACTGGCCATGACAATGTCTGTGGCGATTATCATTATATTTACTTTTTCGCGAATCCGCACCATTACTATTGCATGCTACTAAGAATGGCTATTACCGGTACTATTGCTTGCCAGTACAATGTCTGTAACTCATATTGTTGCTGTGGCTTATAGCTATCTACTATGGTAAAAGCCAGAAAGTTGGAATATGATTATCCTAAACCCTTCTATGGTAAATTATAGGATATCCTACCCTGAAACCATATTCCAACTTTCTGGAGTTCCCTTTATTGCTATCTACTATTGCCATGTCTGAGCCCTGTGAGCCGAAGGTCTCTTTGGTTGCTTACGGGTTGTCTCGGGCGCACAGTGATCCGGAACACTGATCGCTGCTATGACTTACTATTGTTACCACGTGGCTTTCTCTAGGGAGCTTCTTCGACATCTTGTGCGGTTTCCGGCATCAGAGTTACATCAGTAGGTTCCTTTCTCTTCACGCTCTCTCTATCGAAGCTTTGTCTGCCGCGACGATGTCTATTCGCAGGACCGCAAGTTCGAAATGTCTTCGAAGATTGGCAGGACGTCTTCGACGAGCAACTTGCATGCAGGGGGTGTTAGTTGTGGCAGCAGTTGTCACAGTCCTTGTGCATGCACTGGCCGCAGTCGTAGTAGTAGCCACCGTCGTCATCGCAGCAGCAGCTGCGGCCGCAGCAGGGTGTCTCAGTAGGTTTAGTGTTAGTAGTAGTAGTAGTAGCAGTAGTAGTAGTAGTAGCAGTAGTAGTAGTGGCAGTGGCAGTGGCAGTAGTAGTAGTAGTAGCAGCAGCAGTAGTAGTAGTAGTAGTAGCACTCGCAGCAGCAGTAGCAGTAGCAGCAGCAGTAGCAGTACAAGAAGTAGTAGTAGTAGTAGTAGTAGTAGTAGTAGTAGCAGTAGCAGCAGCAGCAGTAGTAGTAGTAGTAGCAGTAGTAGTAGTAGCAGCAGCGGCAGTAGTAGTAGTAGTAGTAGTAGTAGTCGTCGTCGTGGTTGTTGTTGCTGATGCTGTTGCTTTTCTGCTGCTGTTGATGTTGTTGTTGTTGTTGTTGTTGTTGTCGGTGATGGTGCTGGTGCTGATGCTGGTGCGGGTGTGGGTGCTGGTGCTTCTGGTGGTGGTGCTGCTGGTGCTGGTCTTCTTGTTTGTCTGTTTTTCTCTTTCGTTGCGCCTGTTATTGTCCTTGGTCTTGTTGTTTGCACCTGTTGTTGATATGCTTTGTCTCTTATGTTGTCATTTTTCTGGTTGTGTCAGTGTTGGTGTTAGTGTTGCTATTGTGCCTGTTCTTTGTATTGTTATTGTTGCTGTTGTTGTTGTTGCTGCTGCTGGTGTCGGTGTTGGTGTTGCTGTTGTCGGCATCGTTGTTGTCCCTGCTCATGCTGGTGTTAGCAAACACAGTAGTGGCAACTATCGTAACTATCGTTATGTAAGAATAACAGCAATGCCAAAAATAAGGTTCCTAAAAAAAGCGGACCAATTGCATTCATGGTGATAGCAGCAACAACAGCCAATAACAGGAAGAGCAAGAACAATAATAACAGTGAGACATAGTGAGACTGTTCACGAACTGCTCTCGACCTGCAACTGAGGAGCTCCCAGCCCTGTGCAACAGGAGGTCGGGGGCAGAGGGTTCCCTCTTTTTTCGTTGTTCCGAATTCAGAAGTCCTCAACCCGAAACCCTAATAACTATGTGAAGCCTTGCCTGCCTTGTGCGAGAGTGAGCGTCGAAACCCTAATGCCCTAATACATCCTAAACCCGAAACCCCAATCCCTAAACCCTAATCCCTAAACACTTCGTCCTTGCTGGGTCGGAGGCAAAAAAATCACCAAACACTAAACCCTAATCCCTAAATACTTCGTCCGTGCTAGGCAGGAGGCAAAAAAATCCCCAAACACTAAACCCGAAACCCGAAAGCAGTTTCCCACTGGGCGTGTGCCATAGCCACTTGTCAGCTTAGTCACACTCATTCGGAAATAACTCGCACTGCTTCACACATACTGCTGTCTACTCCTCGGACCGACGGTCTGCGTCCACCTCACGAGTGTGCACTTCTCCGACATAGAGCTCCCCTTGGCCCCCATCAACTGCGAGCATCGATCCCACCGAATCTCCCAAGACCGCCGGCTCGATCTCTCGTAGCGAGGAGGAAAAGGGCCGTTCAAAAAAAAAAAAACGAAACCCGAATCCGGAAGAAGCCTGGCAGGTCTGGGGGAAAATGCGGCAGCTTAGCGAAGGTCCGCGCCCGTGCCGGCTTGCAGCCAGGGCTTCTAACAAAAGGCACCTGAATAAGTACCAATACTATTTGAGGGATTCCATTTTTATGATGGTAGTATAAAGTCCAACTATATTAGCAAAATGAAATACATAAAAAATTGGAATATGATAAATTCCGAGAAAAAACTTTGATCGTAATATTTCCAGTAATTATTAAGGCCACTATATTATCAGCCCCTACTCCTCCCAAGTACACCTCTGTCCCCAAGACACCCTGCAGCTCTGCAATTGCATTGCACGCCAACGCCGGGCCAACACCCGCTGTTCAAATTATGTTGTCCTTGTTGCTGCTCTGGATCGTTCCTCTCCTGAAAACTCCTACTTTGGAGTCTTGCAAGAAAGGCAAATCGAGATTCCCACATACGGAGACGGGATCTACCTCATTCCTCACCCGCAGAGCAGAAACTCCAGCGGCCCTTAAAAGGCACCTGCACACTACCATCTGCGAAATGCCCACCACAAATCCAACAGAAGCTCAGCTCTTCGCGAAAAAGCAGCAAACCTCCCCCACGCTGAGCTTGTTCTGCTTTGTAAGTCAAGTGGCATCTTCAGCGTTCAGGTCTCAGCCTACCCCTCACTAAATCTTCATTATCTCAAACCCCAGGCCTCGAACTCAATACCAGAAGCCTCAAGCTCGCCTGGCTCGATCTTGAGACCAAGCATGACCAAACTGTAGACTCTAAGCTGAGATCCTCAAGCTTCAGAGCGGTGAACGGGGTAATGTGGAGGCCTTAATTAGAATTAGGTTTTTTGGGTTCCTTAGTCTGATTGTCCCAAGCCCCATTTTCGTCATTAAGGCCCCTACATTAGCCTGAGGCCCTCATGATCCGTCATGGAGTACGTACCTAGGCCAAACTCACCGATCAGCGAGACTTGAACAGGGTTTTAGGGTATACGTACTGTAACTATACCGGGGAACCCTGAGGAAAAGCATTGCTAGCTCGTCGGGCGTCGAACCTTACCACTTGATTTCGCCAGGGAGTCGCAGTCCAGAGTGTGGAGAGGCTCTAGCGCAGGCCAAGTGCGTGGGAAGTTAGGGTTTAGGGTTCAGGTTTTTTGGGGAGACCTTGAGTCAGTTAAGCTGTGCAGCGTTGCCAGGAGTGTTTTTGCGCAGTTACTCTGCAGGGTTGCTTAAGAGATACTCCATACCCTACCACGGCGGCTTTGAGTTGAGAGCTTGCGCGGTGGAGCTGCGGGCTTTGGAATTGGTAGACCCTGTTGCGGAGCCCCCTGCCAACTGGTGGGCTGAGGGTTAAAAATTGGGGCCTTGAACCCTAAAGTCCGAGTTGCGAGAGCCCAAAGCTTACTTGTACTCATGCGCCAGTCGCCGTTCAGATTGAACCAGTCAGGCCGAGATGTCAGGGGGTGGGAAGCGACGACACTCGGCCCGATTTCAGGGCGCAAGATAAGGAGGGTTTCAGGGCGGGGTGGGGGATCTTGAGGTATAAGTATAGTGATAAAAAGACTATAAGGGACTACTGTCTCAGTTATTGTCTCGACTCAGGTTCCAGGAGCAGGTGAGTAGGGCGCGGAGACGCACGAAGAGCATGTCATGCATGCTCACACCCAAGTGCCTTCTCGTGATGCTCGCTATTTGCAGCTATTACAAGTCTCACCCATGACCTTCTGATGGTTGTTTGGCAAATGTTTGCGGTTGTGTTTGCTCAAGACGCAGAAGCATCGCAGTCAGTAGCTATGGCCCTATGGCAGTATAGCGTGCAAGATGCTTTAGCTGCACTCAGCGTAGTAGCAGAGCAATCGTCAAGCAACAGTGGCAGTGGGACTGGTAATCCCAGCAGTAGCAGCAGCAGCAGCAGCAGCAGCAGCAGCAGCAGCAGTAGTAAGGGTAGTCGGAGTACTGATATTAGTATTAATTAGTATAACTACTACTATTCGTAGCAGCAGCAGTAGTAGTAGTAGTAGCAGTAGTAGTAGTAGTAGTAGCAGCAGCAGCAGAAGAAGTAGTAGTAGTGGTGCTGGTGCTGGTGGTGTCGTTCTGGTTCAGAGTTTATGTTGAAGTTAGGATTAAGGGAGAACGCCGAGGCAGCGACATCAAATTGGGTGGTGACTACATCCGAATGCAAGGCGGGGCCGGACTTTTTATCACTAGCCGTGAACAGAAACAGGCAGGCCTTGTAGTTGTCAATGAACTGCAGCATGGCGAAATGCCAGGGCCGCCCGGGCCAGTTTAGAATACCGCCACTTGTTCCAGATTCGGAGCCCTAGTCCTTATCCGCCTCTCTTCTGCTCGCCTGACCACTTAAACTCTCTGGGTTCTATGATGCCGTTGAAGCTGCCCCACCTTTATTCCTACTATGCCGGCGTAAATCCCCGATTGGTGGCAGAGCACCACGACGGCAATGACGACCACGAGGACCAAAACCAACTACGAGGAGACCACCCCACTATGAGGTGCCTTGAAACCGCCGAAAGACTGTTGCCGACAGGTCACAGGGCCAACATGTTTCTCCCAAGTGCTGGCGGCTGTCTTTCAAACACTGGCGGAATTCAGGAGGACGTCCAAGCTGCGTTAGGACTGGCGGTATTCAGAAGGCGGCCGAACTGCGTTCCCCAAAAAATGGAGGATGGCCGTCCCTGAATTGCTGGCCGAAGTCAGCCAAAATGCTATACCCCAAGAGAACTGATGCGATTCAGACATTTCGAGGGCCATGCATTGGAATTTACAACGGATCTGCAGAGGACGGGGCATCACTATCCTGTGAAAACCTTGCGTAAATAATTTAGGGGCATCCTATATCATCGTGGTTCGCACTGTTTTGGGAATACACTCTTCAAAAGTACTGTGCTGACGTGTTGACTAAAGGAACCCTTTAAAGGAGCTCTTAGTAGAAAGAGCGCCGCGCCA